>JAECUM010090921.1:0-42787 GCA_016617855.1 Megalonaias nervosa
TATATATATATATATATATATATATATATATAGATTTATCCCTACCATTTCAATATTGCTTCTTTGATCACAGCTGGTGCAACTTCAAAACATAACTGAACTGTATAGCACGTATAAGGATAATAATTCCAGTGTTAAACAGGATTTTCAGAGCGAAATAAAAGAAACAAGTTTATTACAAGAAAACAGACACACATCCACGAAACTTCTTCATCGACGATATTCCTCACGATCATGCTAATTTTCACTAGTGAGAACAAAATTAAAGATATGAAACAAACAATCTCCCTGAATCGCATAACTCAATTATCTATCTATCTATCTACCTATGTTTATATTGAAATATATAACATAATTCGGCCGTTGAGCGCGTATTAGGATAAGAATCCTACAAAGATATCAAGCGTGATGAATAAAACATTCAAGACCTTTGAAAGCTAAATTCTCAGCACTGGATCCTAATGATAGAAGAAGATCGATTTTGTCATTAACTGTATAATACTATTTTACCTCACATTGACAATGACTGATGTCTCGAACGTATGAAATTAACGCTGGTGGCGCCTTGTATGATTTTAATTTCCACATAATTATTGCAATAAGGTCTGTAAGAAACCTTGAGTACATCTAACCTCTATTATAGGGTGGGGCATCTGGAAGAGCAATGTAAATAAATAGCTTTTATGTATATATTTCAATGTTTCTTCAACATATCGTACATGAGGTAGGGACAAAGAAGCGAACCAGTTTCTTGCACTTGCTTGCTTTATCCTTCTGCAACGTTCTTCGGATACAATATAATAATTGTGAGAGATGCACAGCTTTTCCATAGGCCCAAGCTTAGGAACATTAATGATATGAAAATTATTTGTATGATCTTTATGAATTGGAATTATTACTTCTCAAAGAGAATTTTCATCCTTAACCACAAGTCCAAAGGTAATAAGGAAAATAATATCCCCAAGCATTAACACGTTACAGCAATTCAGTTTACAAATGTACCACCACCCACAACAGATGTACACAAGTGAGCGTGGTACGATCTAACTAATTATAGAAAGCAAAATTTGCGTAACAACATGTATCCTACTGAAAGAGTTCAAACTTATTTTAACATAGAGTAGCGTTTATGGCTCTTACTGATTCCCTAAGGCTAAGTTGTAAAGGCGAAAAACATTTTGTACTGGAAGCCGTATATCAGTACATTAGTAAGGTTCACTAGTGACCTTAAAATCCTACGTTATTGTTAGTTTGATGGTAGTGACTTTTGTTTTGAGACCAAATAGCAACCTTTTTGACACTTAAATGTCTTAATCTGGCAATAGGGCCCACTTCTTTTGAAAGAATAACTAATTTACTAATTTGGGGCTTCTAATTCGTTGTTTGTAGGAAACATTCAATGCATTGAAAAATGTGACAGGATTCAATATTTGTCATAAATGTGATTGAAAACAAATACATTTAACACAGTTGATGTGTCTGAATGTTAATTAAAGGCCATGCCATTTTAGTAAAGGAAGGCGTAGGAATCATGATAGAAAATGGGTATGCAATAACAAGGATTGCTCATAGTGTTACATTTATCATGTCCCTCCATTAGAACATCTTAAATCGTAGCAGACACGAGAACATGAAACGTTGTTAGAAAAGACTATATCGACTTTGAACTGGATGAACCTGTCAATACAACTAATGTAACTCAATAAATGCAAATACAAGCGTCATCGATAAAGTTACAGTTTTGCTACCTCAACCGAAGTGACATTATCTCGTAAAGAACATAAAGGTGAAGGATGGCCAAAATAGACGCACGAAGACGCTGGTTAATGTCTCTAAACAATTTCCTAAATAAGTTGAAGAATTTACAGGAAGTGTTTGTATCACTCTATTTAATCTTTTGTTACGATGAGTGTATCAGTTTATCTAGCAGTAATATTTGGAATATTCATAGCTTTGATATTGAAAACAAAACTTTCCCAATCAACGAAACCTTTCGTACATTAGATAAATATTTGGCAGAGAACACAGGTCTTGAAGATGTTCGTATTTTCAGTAACTGCTCGGAAAGCGACACTGCGTTATGCTAGAGATGGAAGTCTCCTCAGGAAAACACTCTGAGTGATAGAGTAGTTAAGAATGCAGTAGATATTTTCTAAATATTGAAAACATGAGTCTCTAATTATGTCAGATACACTTTTGATATCAAATATCTTATGACTTCGTATCCGACGGGTACTTCAATAAATTGTCTCAGTCTGTTACGTAATCGAGTTAACGAGGAATATTGCATACGTGGCCTTTTACAGATGTCCCATTGGAGTTAGTTATCAATTAAATTCCAAATGATCACAAATCGAAACGTATAGAGCATTCTGAATGAAAGTGATGTGTCAGCAGCATTGAAAGTGCTAATTCGAAACTGGTCATGATATATAAATATGATATGATCATGAATGTCACTGATTAAATCGCAATAATTCAGAAATGGTGATTTAGTCCTTTAGTCAAGAAGCACCTTGTAGTTTCAATGATAACCTTAAATAAAGAAATCTTCAACCTCATTTCCAACATATTCTAAGTTGTAAACAAGGTCAGGTCTCTGAAATAAAAACATGACAAAGATTAAGTGGACCAGGAATTTACAAGAGGAAAATTAATGTCCTGACCTCGATTCCAAGTAACATGTTTGCAAAATTTATCTTAACGTTTAGTTTAACTCATGGACACAAGTATCTACCTTCTAAGGGAAATTCAACAAAATGCTGTGGCAAATAAAACTGTGACCATTTGAACTATCACCCGAGATAAGAATTTCTTTATCTTTCAGCCTGGTCAACAATAATATTAACGAATTATTTCTTCCCAAAGACAACACGTTTCTGGAATAATTTACTTTCTGACATCAAAGAAAAGACTGAAAACGTGAAACACTTAGAATGAATCTACTTTCAGTGACCTGGATATCATTTATTTGAATATATTCAATACTTTTCATACCCTACATATTCTCTGCGAACATACTGATAACTGTCCCCATATATTCTTGCAGTCCTAACCCATGTGTGATAATTGGAAGAACGAAGCAATCGATGAAGCTGCAGCCTCCTTGTGTTTAGACAAGATTTTGAATGAAATGCAGAAATAAATACTATTTATGTATGTTACGTAAATTAGATGATTCTCTGCGCTGCATAACACTTTAACCTATTTCAAACCTATTGGTGTGTATATTTAATTGTGTGCCTAACTTTTGTTTTGATCTTAAGTTGTACTTTAGATAATGTAAACAGCATATTTACATAGCTAACGTTTGTTAATTTTACTAATTATGGTTTTATGAATATAAAATGTATACACAAACTTTTAAGAATCGAAATGGAAATACAGTTCGAATGAGTCACATATGGGTCAAGTGAAAATGTGTATAAACTAAATGCACTTAATTGCTGTCTTACGTCAATCTGTGGGAATCCATTTTGATCACAACTTACCAATGCGTTGAGATGTAATTCGAGAGGAATTGTTTCTTCAAAATATTCACTGAAATTTCTAAAGTGCTCATTCCCTTTTTGGTTATTACAGCTCATTCACTGTTGGACTAATACACCCCTTTTGGATTATTGTAAACTCATACAAAAACATTCTTGATAGCATCATTGTTCTTTATCAGGCTATTTAGTTTAATTGGAATTCATTCGGAACAGTTTATACGTTTAGACATGTGATATTACATTTCATAATTTGGGATTTAGTTGACATTACTGTAAATGTCTTTTGAATTTTCACCTTGTTTTGTAAAGGAATAAATTACTTGTTGATTTTACTTAAATTGCTGGTTTTCCTTTAAAACAAATAGTCGTAAGTCTATTCCGTTGATTTGCAAAGTCATATCGTGTGTATACGACCTTTGACCTGTGTTGGTCTGACACTACTAGCAGAAATAATTTCCTAGTGTATCCACAGAGAACTCTTAAGAGGTAAATTTGATTTAGGAAAGTCCACAAATTAGTAAACGTAAATCCTGTTTTGAAAGACTTTACTGATAAGTGGAATAAATGAAAAGAAGAATATGGACACAAGGATGGGACAGCTTTGTAAGCTAACCTATACTGGCCACATTGTTTGCACAAAAAAAAACAAAAAAAAAAACAAACACACAACACTTTGTTGTTCCACTTCATTGTCACTTCGACCTTTTAACTTTTCTGGATTACATCCTGAATTAAATTTAATGGTTTCATCCATCAATCGTAATGTTTATCTCAAACTTATTTACGTTATCTTCTGTAGATTCAGTATTGAAAAATTATCGCTACCAGAACTCTAATAATGTGATTACAATGTATGTTTCATATGAGGTAGAGAAAAAGATATCATATACTTTATGCTACATGGGAACTTCCGGTATTGTTTATCGTAGTAGAGTGTTGTACATTACAAATGATTATTGTTATTTATAGATGCTTCCCGACAAGGTAACTAGCAGACGATAGTCTGACCATTTTACCTGGACGACGGGGGACGTTGCAGTTTCTCCTATATACGATCACCAGAATTTACCATTTTTAACAAGGCACGCTGAAGCAATGTCAGTTTGTAGATCACACATATAGATATTAACAGAAAGCTTGATTTGCGTTCCGTTTTTGTGTGAGTATCGAAAAAGTATCTTGAAATTCAATGAATTTATTTTCAGCGTCCAAACACGATATAAAGTCAACGGTAAATCTGCCCGCTGACCACAAATATGGCGGCTGATGACGACATTCGGGAACTATCTATGTAAACAAGTGAAATTGAATGAGATGTTGCTGATATTAAGGAGAAATTCTAGATGGTTAGGATTGAAATGTAGAAATAAATCACATAATGCTAATCATTTAATGCACATCATAAACTATTTTTGCCAGGGATAATGGCTGCTTCTGTACACATTTTGTACTGGAATCTGAAATTGGACACTCGTGCTGAAAATGTTAAATAATTAAATGACATGGACAGGTACTGAATATACAAAACGTTTACTAGTGTGCTTACATGATGAGTCTTCCGCATATGAGAAACTTAAAATAAATATACTGGCTGACCAAAGAAACGGATAAAGAAAATAGTGGCTGAAGTAAGACGGGATAAATACGAATTCCTATGTCATCATCTCCAGCTTTGGAGTAGCAGAAACAATAGGGACTAGTTTAGAGGAAAATACAAGAGTAACTAACGCATTGCAATTAATCCACATTGACCTAATGCTGATGTCTTTGATTGGTTCTCCTTGAGAGACATGAAATATGAATGTTCATGAAAGACGTGAAACAGTGAAAACATTTAGAGTGTAAGACACATCTGAAAATACAAAATTAGCACAGGCGTGAGATATATATCAGAGAAATAGTTTCAATATAGTGCAGTTAACATTGTTGAAATGTCTCTACATGTCCACAGATCTTTTTTAAGTCTGCATCTTGAACTGAAACGATGGAATTAGATCTGCTGTTGCTATAAAAGCTTACAAATCATACCCTCTCAAACAAATTATTGGGAAATCGAGTAAATGACAGAGACACTGAAATTGAAATCAGACAAATACCATGTTTTGTGAAAAAGAGATTCATGAAGGTTACTATATTGACATTTTATCGTGATGTTCCTCTTACTGTTGCAAAGTAGTGTGTATAGAGAAATTAGTGATGGGACATCTGTATCTAATTATATCTCTATAATTAGAAGATTATATATCTATCTTCGTTTAAGTAAAACTGAAATCTATTATGAAGCGAGCATAAGTCCATTCAACACCTTGAACTATTTCCGTTTCAAAATCAAGAACTATATCCCATCCAGACCACATTGATATCCTTGCGTTCCGTCAATGGTACAAGAGATAGTTAAAGTTGAAAACGATGTATACATTCTTCAAAACACCACTTGGTGGTAGTTTTAATGCCATTGTCACGTACGTGTCACAGTAACGCTGGTACAATGAACGTTTCGAAAATGACACAATCGGTTTTAACAAAATAAAAAAGAAACTTATTACTGATTTATAGGAATCATACATTTCCTCATATTCTGTCAATACCATTTGAGACACATGTGCAACAAGGTAACCGGGTTGGATTTCGGATTTATAACAGAACACTTTTGATGGTGATGCAAATACAATGTTTACTGATGAATGACTTGAAAAGGAAAAGAATTATGATTAATACGTGCATGTATAAGATCCAAATATTGGACAATATTAACACAATCCGTACGAACCCAATAATGCAACATCAAATATGAATACAAATAAATGATCGTACACCGTAAAAGGACAGAGGTTAATGATTTACAGTAAATTCACACGACCAAAAGAATGATGTGTTTTACTCAAATAGTAGAAATGATGTATTTTACTGATATAGTAAAATGTATTCACTCAAATAGTGAAAAATGTCGTACTTGTCTCAACTTGTAGAATGATGAAAACAAAAGGGACATATATCATACACATCATCTTTATAGTTCCCGAAACACTGGGTATAACAAACCTCAAGATTAGCCCACGGCTGAAAGATTACATGCATGGAGTAATACATACACACGTCGTCACTGGCACACTTGGCTACCAGTCACACTGGTCAATGAAGCAGTCAGCATTTCAGGTAGTCACCGGCCAACACTTATTAAATTCTTTATTTAGTCTATTTTATTATGTTGAATTTTTTTTTTTTTTTTTCAATTTGGAATAATTTTCATTCCAAGCATGCATAATTCGATTGCGGCAGAGACACTGGTTTTTAATGCATATTATCCTAATATTGTCTACTCCATGTCACTACCTTAAAGAACAGGTCTAATTATTGTTAAATTTAATATTGCTATAATAAGAGGAAAGCGTGACTAATCAAATGTGCACTAAATTACCTAGCCATATGTTTATTCCTTAGATAAACAGCCAGCTTTATTGCATCGATGAAGTTTGCGTACATGTGAAGACATCCATTCGTTGTAGATCGAAACTGCTTAGTATCTCAATAATAGTTGACAGAGCACTTTTTGTATGCAACTTTTAACATCAAGCCCATGTCTCTGTGGTCCTTTCTTGATTAAATATACATAAAAAACTACAAGGCATACTGCACCTATAAGATTTTTAATTTTAGTCAAAATATTCTTGCATTGTAATCATAATTAATACACTGAGACAAATAGTCAGGAAATTTATATTTTTAAAGATTGAACTCTCTTTTGCTAGAGCAAATCTTGTCAAAAACGATAGAGGTATGTTGTAAAGGGAATTACAACTAAGAACGTATTACATGTTGATCTCGAAGTAGATTTATTTTTTTTATCCGAAAGCTAAACAGCTCCCGATTGAAAATATTAACGTATCTACTATGCAACAGTACCAGTGTACTTAAGATCATTATGCTAAGGCAGTCTAGCGACAATACCAGTGTCCACAAACAAATAAAGTTATTGCGTAACATTTAATGCTGAATTTGCCACCGGCGATTAAACAAAGAAAGTAGGCAAACGGCCAGCGCAAACACGTTCCACCCCATCCCCACCATACACAAAGGAATCTTTATAAATGTAAATTTAGAAATTTTTACAAATGTAATTCATAAGAAATTCAGCATTTGTTTGTGAATTTGGGTCCTTTTATATATTTCACAGGAAGACTACTTTTATTAGCAATACTATTATTTATGTTCCAATTTGCAGCATATATGAGTGGAACAACTGTTTTGCCCATATCATCGATGATAAATGATATTGTTTTCTTAACACAATTATGGTAAATGATTCGTTTGAAATATAACAATATGTGTTATATTTCGATTTCTCCGCGCAGTTTAATAAATTTACTGATTTGTGCATTTGATAGGAAATCTTGATTATATATATATATATATATATATATATATATATATATATATATATATATATATATATATATATATATATATATATATATATATATATATACTGACTTCTAAAACACTTCTTTGATCTTACAAGATATCGTAAGGTATAAGCACGTATAGTGATGGTTTTAGTGACAAGCGATTTGTATTTCCGCAGAACACACACACACACACACACACACACACACACACACACACATGGAAGCGCAACCAAAATAATGCGGATATTTTAATATATGGTAAATGTCATTCCATACGCAACCTTTTTAGAAAAGGTCCAGAATAATATCTGGATAATGGCAGAATCGAAACAGAAAGCGAGAACACGAGAAAGACGGACAATAAAAAAAAATAACCATTCCCCACCGATTGACGATGTTTCCGTTAACTGTATACACTGAAATGACTATTCTACATGTTTTAGTGGATTGAAGGAAATGCTACTCTGTCACCAGCCACTTGTAACAATGTTTCCACTTCCCAAGTGATAAGAAAAAGCCATTACGTCTGCTGCAGAAGCTTAGATACCCTTGATGCGTTTTCCTTTGACACATATAGATGCACTTTCAGAATAAATTAAATTTATCCGGGGGCATTATTCCTTTTTCATTGAAGTCGGAAATGACTGTACACATGTATTTCCTTCTCGAAGCTAAGGCGTTGTATTTCTACACAGCTGTTGTATCCATTCTTTCTATTTTTTCTCCCAATTCCTTCTACTCTTCCTCGGCGACCTTTCTCCAAATTCCTTTACCTCTTACTCCTCAACTTTCTCTAGACACCTTCTCCTCCTCCTCCATTTTCTCTCAAAACTCCTTCTCCTCCGCTTCCACCTTCTCTCCCACGACTACTCTTCTGTTGACTTCGACTGTCTCGGCTACAGTCTCAGTTTCGTCTCCAACTCTTGAAGACTTGGGACCCAATGGAACCGGAAGTTCCCTGTCCCCTAAAAAGCTTCCTGTGAAAACGCAAGGACGGTACAATCTTTTTCCTTAGCCCGCTCATCTCGCACTACACACAGCCTATCATCAGATAACAGCTATTCAATTGCCTTGGTCACGCATTCGTTCACATAGAGATACCCATACGTTCTTGTATGGTAAAACAAACGTCATAATACAGCACGGTATCAATTACTTCTTATACATACATCAACATATCATCAATGGTTATATTCGTTATTGTAATGGGAAATCAACATATCCCTAATGGTCATATTCATTATAGTAATGAGGAATCAACATGTCATCAATAGTTATATTCATTGTAGGAATGGGAAATCAGCATATTATCAATGGTTATATGCATTATAGTAACGGAAAATCAACATATTATCAATGGTTATACGCGTTATAGTAATGTAAAATCAACATGTCAGCAATGGTTATATTCATCATTATAATGCAAAATCAACCTATCATCAAGACTTAGCGATCTTATTATTCAACTTGGTTTTATTTATATAGATCGCAAAGAATGAATCTAAGCGCTAATTCCTGTGTTCATATGTCTGTAATTGAAAAGTTACGCAATAGAAGGCGTAAATTTAAGTGATAAGTAACCAAAAATAAATGTTATTCTTTGTACAAATGTAAAATTATCACGATGCATAAATTATACTGTAGCGACTGGGGTTAAGTAATTCCTATAGAATAAAGAAATACAGACAGAAAAGTGTAAAGTTAGAGGGTTCTAAACACATTATGAAGATCCGTTTAGTTGAAAATCTTTATTTCAATTTCTCCTTTCTTGTATTCTTCAAATTCTCGACGGGAAAATATATGTCTGTTCTTTTGTCCAAGAAACAAATGCTAATTTCAATCAAATGTGCGCATGTTTCGATGATCATGTGGCTGAACGATCTGAATACAGGGTCTTAGAATTTCAAATACCCACTGACAATTGTTTAGTATTATAGATCGATAAATCGATTCACGATTAAAATAGCTGAAAATATGTATGATAACTAGATCATTAGCAAGTCCGAAAAGAATGGCATACGCAGTACATGCTTGGAGATGTGTCTAATTTTCGTTTTGTGATTGGTTAATTGAACAGCGTAATTGAGAAGTGGCGAAAGTAAATTATAATTTCCAATTACAACGTCAAATGTACAGGTAATGGATGTTGCTCTTGTAATTTAAGAGTAGGTTTATACTGAGTCGGTACAATACATATTTTTGGAGGGGAAATGTTTTTTGCGTAGGCTATTATCTACAGTTCCTTGAGCTAGTCCCCGTGGCTAGCTGAACACAAATATATAAATAGGTTGATGAAAAACTTTAGCCGTCTGCGAGTATTGATTTATCACTTGATTGGTTTAAGAAAAGGGACTTAAATGCGTAGGTTGCATTAAGTAAGTAATGTTAAATAATGGCTAACTTTTTTTTATTAAATTTAGACAACTTGGTGATAAACATTTGATGTGTTTGTACCAGTGACTTGAATGGAGAGTGAGCGTAGTTCAAATTTCTGCTCCTGCGTATGAAAGACAACAGGGCCATTTATTAACACGCGTGATTTAAATCTTTGGACATAACAGGACTGTTGCGCACATATAAAGAGAATACTTCGATAAAGAGTGCTAACGTAATAATTTAACGTTCATGTCTTTTAAGAGCCATTTTGGCAGCAATGGTTTCTATCTGAATACACAGTTTGGCTTTTGTCATTATTGCTTTAAATTTGGATTGATTCGTTTTGCATGTGATTCACTTTTGCACGAAATAAATTAAGGATCGGAGAGCCCACATCGTATGATCATAATTTAGAGAACATTATTGCAATATGGCCAGGAATATTCTTGTAGCACATTTAACTTTGATTAGTGGATAGAGCATTTGAAAGAGCAATGTTCATAAATGCAGTTTATACATATTTTATTTAAAAGCTGTTTAACAAAGGTTATGTAGAGATTTGTTAATGGGTTGACTCGGTATATTGCTGATAATTCTTATGCAAACTAATTGATTATTGACCTTAGTATTTATAATCGCTTTGGTCTGGATGTTTTCACTTCTCTAGGAGAATTTGCATTCAAAACCAGGAGTCTGAAAGTTAAAATGTACACGTAGATTCGGTACTATCTGAGCAAACAAAGTAAGTGAAATTGTCGTGCAAGTATAGAACTTATTGAAAAGCTCGGACATTATATTTGCATAGAGTAGAATTTAAACCTATTACAGACTCAACAGAGCTAAGTAGAGCTAAGTAGTAAAGGTGTAAAAACAATATTTGCTGTGAGCCATATATCGGTACATTAGAAAATACTCAATAGTGACTTGATAATATCGCTTTGTTATTTATTCTTATGGGTAACATCTGTTGCTTTCTATTCAAAATAGCTTTAGTTTTATTTCTACTTAAATTTTGGAACAGGGGAAGAGAATGAAATTCTGTCTCTTTGTATTGACACCTTGTTCACATTGTTGACAGTTTCATTCAATCCTGGAGTAAAAAGGTTTCTTTCGTTTGACCATTTTATTCGACCGTCTAAATAATATTTCAGTTCGGTTTATGTTAGCATTGGATGCATGCAAAAGAAAGCTCTAGGCAGATGTATATCCCAACATCGACGACAAAGGTCTGCAGTTTTAAATAACTAAATGGAACATTTCCTTGAAATCAAGTCAAAATCACCCATAAAAACAAGTAGATAATTCATTATATATGCAACAACGTATTGCAAGAAAACCGCTGTGAGAGATGGTATTTCAGCTGTTAAAAGCAACACCAGGCTCTAAGTACTTGTATCCGTGTCGGGGCAATGATGATGATAATGAGAGAGAGAGAGAGAGAGAGAGAGAGAGAGAGAGAGAGAGAGAGAGAGAGAGAGAGAGAGAGAGTAACGTACGTTGTGCTATGTTTGTTTCTATTTAGATTCTTTTGTTTTGTTTTGTTTTCTTTCATTTTGAATACGGTAGTGATAATATGGCTTTTGTGTTCATGATCTGGAGAGATAAATAGATTACTTTTCGTGAATGTGTTGCTATGTGTACAAAATGGTTTGGCGATATTGTTTTATTTCGACTTGCAAAATCTACATAACTGTCTCTCTCGTGCACGCGCGCGCAAAATTTAAACTTTGTTCCGTTATAGATGCTAACTACCTGATAATGAAATCACGACTGGTTACATTATTTGACTTCCTTTTTAGAGAATGAAATAGACTATTAAGATTTACTTGCTCTTGGAGTTTGGATCAATGTTTTTACGCGTAATAACCTAATTTGCATTTTATTGCAGGTGATTCCCTATTTTATCCCCAAATATTTCACATAAATTATTATCAGTTATTTAAACTTTGTTTCTGATCGATATGTTAAAATGATTACTATATGAGTCAGTTGTCCATGGCAGCCAAGTTAGATAAATAGTTCTGAAAGCTCCCTTTGGGTATTGAATCTGCTTTGTTTGCAGCAACTGGTCACTAGTGGTTGATATGGACAATCTATATATTGACTCCCACAATCTTGTTCACTGACGTATTAAGTTCTTTATTCAGTCTATTTTGTTCTTTTACATTCATCTTCTTTCATTTTGAATAATTTTCATTCCAAGCATTGCATAATTCGAATGTGGCAGAGACACTGGTGTTTGGTGCATATTATCCTAATACTGTAAAATCCACGTCACTACCTTAAAGAACAGGACTCGTTGTTGTTGAATTTAAAATTGCTATACTAGGAGGATAGCGTGACTAAACAAACAGTACACTAAATTACCTAGTCATGTGTTGATTCCTTAGATAAACAGCCAGCTTTATTGCATGAATGCAGTTTGCGTCCATGTGAAGACATCCATTCGTTGTAGAGCGAGACTGCATTATATCTGAGTAACAGCTGAAGGATTACTTTTTGTGTGCAATTTTTAACATCAAGACTATGTCTCCGTGGTCCTTTCTTGATGAACGATACATAGAAACTACAAAGCATACTGCACCTATATGATTTTTAATTTTATTCAAAATATTCTTGCATTGTAATCACTGAGACAAATAGTTATCAAATTGACATTTTTAAAGCTTTCACTCTCTTTTCCTACAGCAACTCTTGTAAAAAAAAAAAAAAACGATAACGGTATGTTGCAAAGGGAATTACAACTAAGAACGTATTAGATGTCAAACTCGAAGTAGATTTATTTTTGATCCAAAAGATAAACCGCTCCCGATTGTAAATATTAAAGTAACTATTATGCAACAGTAGCAGTGCACTTAAAGCCTTTATGCTTAGGCAGTCTAACGACAAAACCAGTATCCATGGACAAATAAAGTTATTGCGTAACATTTAATGCTGAAGTTGCCACCGGCGATTAACCAAAGAAAGTTGGCAAACGGCCAGCACAAACACGTTCCACCCCATCCCCACCATACACAAAGGAATCGTAAACGCTATTGTACTGAATGCCTTGAAACCATCCCCAAAAATGCAAGAAATGATCCAATTGGCTGTACATTGTAGGTAGTAATGGGATATGTTAAGTTTTTGTACAATCCATCCGGGTAATTCAGCCCGTAAAACCCATTTTAAAAAGGTACTGGGTTGTGGTGGTTTTGGACAGATCTGGGAACCTTTGACAGGTAAGTGCAGTATACCTTCAACTTCATGATAGAAATTTTAATAAATGTAATTGATAAGAACTTCATCATTTGTTTGTGAATTTGGATCCTTTTTATATATTTCACAGGAAGAATACTTTAATAAGCAATACTATTATTTATGTTCCAATTGGTAACATAGATAAGTGGAACAACTATTTTGCTCATATCATCAGTGATAAATGATATTGTTTTTTTTAACGGAATTATGTTAAATGATTCGTTTGCTATATAACAATGTGTGCTATATTTAGATTTCTTCGCGGAGTGTAATACATTTTCTAAGTTGTGCATTTTGATAGGAAATCTTGATTATTTATATATATATATATATATATATATATATATATATATATATATATATATATATATATATATATATATATATATATCGAATTGGTAACCTAGATGAGTAGAATCAAACCCTTGATGCCTTTTCGTTTGATACATATGGATGCACTTTAATAATAAATTAAATTTTTCCGGGCGCATTATTTCTTTATCATTCAAGTCGGACATTGACTGTACACATATATTTCCTTCTCTAAGCTAAGGCGTTGTGTTATTATTCACAAAGGAACTTTGCTCTTTCTGTGCTTCTGGAGCATCATTGACTGGTCTATTATATTGTCATAGGTTTCTACGCTGTACATTTAAGAAAGATATTAGTTATTGTATTTGAGGATCACTGCTTGCACTCATGAAAATATAATAGGACATAACCAGTATTGTTTCACAGCAGACAATATTATGGCTCATATGTTGAATTGAACGACATTCAAAACGTTTAAATAAGTATTAAAATTCTTAACGTTTGCAAATGGATCATGGAATTTGTCCCTTTACAATTTGAAAATATTCTACTAACCTTTACCGTCATGTTATCCTGAAAATTATTTTAACTCGTTCGATTTTAGATCAACAACAGTGCATTAAATAGTTCAAACGCTGTAATATCGTAACAATTCCATACATTTGTTTTATTGATGTTAGATTCAAGACGAAATCACTAAATGTCAGAAGTTACATACGTTCATTACAATGATAAGGTTATTATTGTATACAAATATAATATATTATACGTGTAAACAAAACATATCCTTGTGGAGTTTTAAAAATTATTGCACTTCTTATTCTTTTCCTCCACAGACGTATTATTGCAAAATGTTGAAGAATACTGTGGCTTTGATGTTCATAACAATCGCTATCGGTGAGTAGTAGTTTTTCAAATATATTTGGAAAACTCACACGACAATGGTAAATAGAAGTGTTCTACTGAATATATTATCTTTGTCTTGTACATGCACAATTATATCCAGTCGTAAATAACTTAATAGTATATATTAATTTTAGGATGAATTGAATTTAAAATTCATTGAATATCTTGTTAATTATTTTGAGGTCTTTGATACGTTATGACATGATTATTTTGGATCTATGTTTAAAGGAACTAATTCAGTGACTTATGGCAGCCCACTACCCACTGCATCTACACCTGAAAATGAAGAAGCTATACATTCAACAAATGCACCATTAATCCCGTCCTCTGAGGCAGAATCAACAGTGGCATCACCATCCGTAACAATTCATGTTGATGGAGATTACAATTCTGATGAAGAGGATGAGGTAGAGGCAGTGCAGGCAACAGATGCACTAATGACCCCGTCATCTAAGATAGCATCAACTGAGGAACCACCATCTGTAACAGCAGATGTTGATGGAGATAGCGATTTTGATGGTAATGAAGCTGTAGAAGCAGTGCAGGCAACATATACACCATTGAGTACATCATCTGAGGGAGTATCAACGGTCGCATCACCAGCCTAACAATTGATGCTGACAAAGTTAGCGAATCACATGCAATGGAAGAAATTTAGGAAATGCAAGCAATAAATGTACCAGTGCCCCCATCCTGTGACGAGGAGTCGATGGATGCAACAGCTGCTAACTACGCAAACCAATAATACAACACGCCCAGATGCATCAGCTAGATATGATATGGAAGCGTGAAATATAGCACCATATGAAAACCCGAGCAAACGTGAAATACAAGTGACAATATAGACGTTGTACACACAATATTGATTCGAAAGCATTCATATGTTTTATTTATCCTTCCTGTTGCTATTATATAACTCTTGTGTTAAAAGATATATATCTATGTAATTTGTACCGTAATTATCATTTTAGGAGCAGCAATTAATCTGCACGAAACATCTATCTATCTATCTAGGTACCTATCTATCTATATATTTATCCCTACCATTTCAATATAGCTTCTTTGATGACAGCTGGTGCAACTTCAAAACATAACTGAACTGTATAGCACGTATAAGGATAATAATTCCAGTGTTAAACAGGATTTTCAGAGCGAAATAAAAGAAAAAAAGTTTATTACAAGAAAACAGACACACATCCACGAAACTTCTTCATCGACGATATTCCTCACGATCATGCTAATTTTCACTAGTGAGAACAAAATTAAAGAAATGAAACAAACAATCTCCCTTGATCGCATAACACAATTATCTATCTATCTATCTACCTATGTTTATATTGAAATATATAACATAATTCGGCCGTTGAGCGCGTATTAGGATAATAATCCTACAAAGATATCAAGCATGATGAATAAAACATTCAAGACCTTTGAAAGCTAAATTCTCAGCACTGGATCCTAATGATAGAAGCCCCCCTGCGGGTCCGGGGTTGTAGAATTGGCCCGCCGTGCCTCGCTACGTGTCGTAAGAGGCGACTAAGTAGAGGCAACCTGTTTGCCGTGGGTTGCGACCCGTGTCGGAGGAGGAAAGGATCCTGGTAGTTGAGCAGAGGCTTTCCGATGCAATACACTACTTTGGCCTCTACTTCTTCTAGACGGGTGGTCGGGATGGGCCCGGTCTCGACAAATCGGCTGGTCACGCCGAGCCCTAGGAGGTCTTTATTTCTCGCTCACTTTCTTTATCTTTCTCGTTGTATCTCTCTTGATACCACCGTTGCCCCTACATTCTATCCCTTTAACTTTCCCTTTTCCAAGTCTTAGAAGACTTCCTAGAAGGCGGTGGCTCAACGGGTCAATTGGGAGGTAATTTTACCGACTGAGTATGTCTTATGGGATGAATCAGGAGGTGAATTTACCTACTGAGTATAACATCTGTGTATCCCTGACACTTGAAAAGTGTCCCCTTGTTGGGCTCCTTGGTGGGCGGGGAGCACGGGTGCTGAATTTTAAATACACCAACATGGATATTTCCAAAAAAAATCAACTCAAGCGTACCAAAACTGGATCTGACTCAGATGACGAACCATGTGGTGTGGATTCATTTCCACGCTTCATGGTTATACAGTCTAAAGATGCCACAAAACCGCTTAATGTACTCTCTCCGTTTGTGATCGAGAAAACAATTATGGGACTGATTGGAACACCAAAAGGTGTTAAAAAGTTAAAATCGGGCTGCCTACTTGTCGAGTGTGAGCGACGAGGTCAAGCAGAAAACCTCAAGAAAATGACAACATTTTTCGATATTCCAGTGACCTCGTTCGCCCACACAACACTCAATTCGTCCAAAGGCGTGATTCGCTGTCGTGACTTGGCTGGAGTCAGCGACACGGATATCATTGAAGGGATGAAAAACGAAGGTGTCACTGCAGTCCGTAGAATACGTATTAAACGTAACAACAACCTGCAGGACACCAACACCATTATACTCACCTTCAACAAGCCAACAGTACCCAGAGTGGTCAAAGTTGGCTTTCTGCAAGTGAAGGTTGATGTGTACATACCAAATCCACTTCGATGTTATAAGTGTCAGAAATATGGTCATCATGAAGACCGCTGCTCAAGAAGCCAAATATGTGGCCGATGCGGAGATCACTCTCACCAGGAATCTGAGTGTAGAGCCACTCCGCATTGTGTCAACTGTGGAAAGGAGCACCACGCCAATTCCAAGGATTGTGATACCTGGAAACAGGAGAAGGAAATACAGAGGGTTAAATATACATCCAACATTCCCTATCCAGAGGCCAGAAAGCTTGTACAGGCAAAAACATCTCTTTCCTGGCCCATCCTTCTCCACTGTAGTGAAGAACAATCCCAAGGCAACGAAGGACGCTCAAACGCAGACAGATGCACCCGAGTCAACATCAAGCACTAACACCCCCCATTACCAAGCACAAAGAACCACGGCATCTACCCAAACAACATTCAATAATACTCAACAACAGAAATCACCAAAGAACAAAAACAGATCACAAGGAAATAGGCAGCAAAAGGGGTCAGAAGACCCCATCAAACTCTATAACAGGTTTGGGGACATTGAGAGCATGGATGCAGAAGATACTGCTCCATGTTCTCAAAGTAGCTCCAGACCTAACAAAAAAATCATCCCCGTACTTCCTCCGTAGAAATAACCATATAGATTCTCTCCGCGAAAAGTCTAACCTAGCTCCAAAATCTCCAATCTAAACTTATAATGAAGAACACGATCATACAATGGAATTGTCGAGGACTTAAAGCCAATTACAATGATATTCTCCTGCTTTTAAACGAATATGATCCTGCAATACTATGCCTTCAGGAAACCTTTTTAAAAGATACGGACAACATCACACTTAAAAACTACTCCCTGTTTAACACCTACTTACAGAACGTTGACAGGGCCTCGGGAGGGGTTTCTATTGCTGTGAACAATAGAGCCCCACATAGCGTCATCCCTTTAAACACAAATTTGCAAGCCATTGCTGTGAGTGTCACTCTACATCGAGTGATTACATTTTGTTCTATTTATATACCACCAAACACCAACTTATTACCAAACGAATTAGACACGCTTGTTCAACAACTTCCTGCACCATTTGTTTTACTCGGTGATTTTAATGCCCATAATATTTTATGGGGATCAAATTACATAAGCGACAGGGGCAAAAGGGTCGAAGATTTTATTACTAGACACGACTTGTGTCTATTTAATACCAAATCTCCGACGTACTTGCACCCAGGAACTGGTACATACACATGTATCGACTTGACAATTTGTTCTCCTTCACTACTTTTGGATTATAATTGGAAGGTCGCTGATGACCTTCACAGCAGTGATCACTTTCCAATCTCTCTTAAGAACACCAACGTTACAATTGATGACACGATTCCACAGTGGAATTTAAAGAAAGCTGACTGGACCAAGTTTGAAACACTTTGTACAGCTAGACTTAACAGGAATACCGTCCTAAACGATATTGATCCTATTCGACAATTTACATCCGTCTTAATTGAGATTGCAGAAGAATCTATTCCTAAGTCCTCGCCGAATTGTAAAAGAACCCAAAACCGTGGTTCACTAAAGAATGTAAAGAAGCCATTAGACAACGCCGAGAAGCACTGAAAAAATTTAATAATCGTCCAACGCCCGAAAACTTAACTCAGTACCGTATTGTTCGGGCCAAAGCTCGCCGCATAATTAAAGAAAGTAAACGAGCATCATGGAAAAAATATGTTTCAACTTTAAACTCTCGTTCCTCAATAAAGAAAGTTTGGGACACGATCCGCAAAATAAATGGAAAGGGAAAATACAATTCATTCCGACATCTGAAGCTAAATAATAACAATTTCAATACCAAACAAGAAATAGCTAATGTACTTGCTGATTGTTTCTCCAAAAATTCCTCATCGTCTAATTATTCAGAAGCTTTCCGAAGATTGAAAGCTCATAAAGAAAAAACACGGTTGAAATTCACATCGAATAACTCAGAGAGCTATAACCAACCGTTTTCATTGTCGGAGCTTATGGAATCTTTGAATAAGGCCCATGATACATCTGCTGGGCCTGACGATATACATTACCAGTTTTTGAAACACCTTCCAGAACCATCCTTAACAGTTCTTCTGGAAATCTTCAATGATTTATGGATTACTGGTAATGTACCAAAAATTTGGAAAGAAGCAACAGTAATACCAATTCCCAAACCAGGCAAAGATAGCGCAGATCCTAGCAACTATAGACCTATATCATTAACTAGCTGCGTTTGCAAAACAATGGAACGAATGATCAATTCTCGGCTTGTATGGTATTTGGAAACCAACAATTTAATATCTCCTTTCCAAAGTGGCTTTCGTTATGGTCGTAGTACCAATGATCATCTGGTTAGACTGGAAACATTTATTCGCGACGCTTTTATCAAGAAGGAACACTTAGTAGCGGTTTTCTTTGATCTGGAAAAGGCCTATGACACAACGTGGAAGTACGGAATACTAAATGACCTGCACGATCTGGGTCTAAAAGGCCGACTGCCCTCGTTCATATCAAACTTCCTCTCAGACAGGGAATTCAAGGTACGAGTGGGCTCCACCCTCTCTGATATGCACGATCAAGAGATGGGTGTGCCCCAGGGCAGTATTTTATCGGTGACGCTTTTCAACATAAAAATTAATAGCATCACCAAGTGTCTGACTCCCGGTGTGGATTGCTCCCTATATGTTGACGACTTTTTAATATGTTACCGATCCAAGCACATGCATACAATTGAAAGACAATTACAGCAAAATATCAACAAGATTAAAAATTGGGCCAATACTAACGGTTTCAAATTCTCGAAATCAAAAACTGTATGTATGCATTTCTGTCAGCTACGAAGACATCATGATGGACCTAAACTCACGCTGGACGGAACACCTATTCCAGTTGTTGAGGAAGCAAAATTCTTAGGTATTATCTTCGACAGAAAACTGACCTTTATTCCACACCTGAAGAATTTGAAAGCTAAATGCTTGAAGTCTCTAGACTTACTTAAAGTAATAGCGCACACCGACTGGGGTGCTGATAGGAAAGTCATACTCAGTTTATACAGAACATTTATTCGCTCGAAACTAGACTATGGTTGCGTTGTCTATGGTTCAGCTAGGAAGTCCTATTTGCAGATGCTAGACCCAATTCATCATCAGGGAATAAGACTTGCCTTGGGAGCATTTAAGACATCCCCGTGTGAAAGCCTACTCGTTGAAGCGAACGAACCACCTCTATCACAACGTAGAGAAATGCTTTCGGCACAGTATGCTCTCAAATTAAGATCAAACCCTCTGAACCCTGCTTTTTCGGCTGTTTTTGAACCCAAATATAAAACCTTATATGACAATAAACCAAACGTCATACCTACCTTTGGCATTAGAATATTACCATGCCTTGACAGTACCAAAATTGATCTTTCAAAAATTCTGAAAACGACCGTCTCCGAAACACCTCCCTGGCTACTTCAACAACCAAAGGTACTTTTCACATTACACGATGGAAAAAAATCGGAGACAAACCCTTCCATCTTCCACAACTCTTACCATGAACTAATCGCCCAATTTCAAAATTATACAAGAATATATACTGATGGATCAAAAGATCAGGAAAAGGCTGCTGCAGCCTTCGTTAGTGGAAAACACACAACAAAAGTCCGCTTGCCAAATGGTACATCAATTTTTTCAGCTGAAATCAGAGCAATAGACCTTGCATTGCAATATATTGAAAGCAAGCGTATTTTAAATAGCATCATCTTCTCCGATTCACTATCAGTACTTCAGTCACTACATAATAGAAAACTGGAGAATCCATTATTAGCTAATGTTCTCCTGAAACATACTGAGCTGAGTACCTCCCACAATATAGTATACTGTTGGTTACCCAGCCATATTGGAATTAAAGGTAATGACAAAGCAGACCGCGCTGCTAAAATGGCTCTATCACTAGAACCATCTCATTTTAATACACCGTATACGGATTTTATACGTAGTATCAAAGACTGTTTACGTCAGAAATGGCAGGCATCATGGAATGATGCCGTGAATAACAAACTTCATGCCATCAAGCCAACCCTAGGAGAATGGACTCCTTCCTACAGAGCCGTCCGTAGGGAGGAGGTAGTCGTTGCAAGAATTCGAATCGGCCATACTTATTTAACCCACTCCTATATACTAAAAGGAGAAGACCCACCAGAGTGCATATCTTGCAATGAACCATTCACTGTTAAGCACTTTATGTTGGAGTGTTTCGACCTCCAACCTACGCGTAATCATTATTACAATGTGCATGACATTAGGGAGCTCTTTGATACAGTTAGCATTTCTTACATTATAGACTTCCTGAAGGAAGTAAATATTTATCATAAGTTATAGCTTTTATGCTATCACCTTAAACAGTTTTATGTGCTATATATATACCGTCGTTAGATTTTAATTACCTTTCATCTGTTTTAGTTGTCATACATCATTTGCACTCCCCGTTGATCTGGAAACTTTATTTATCACCGTTACTATTTTATCGTTTTACCTTCAACTGTTTGGTTTCGTATCGCTGGTCGATACGTAATCTTTTACCACTTTTAAATAATGAAAGATATAACCTTTTGTATGGCGCTAAATAGCCTCATAGTGCTGGTGCGCCGTAAAAAAATTCAATCAACCAACCAACCTAATGATAGAAGAAGATCGATTTTGTCATTAACTGTATAATACTATTTTACCTCACATTGACAATGACTGATGTCTCGAACGTATGAAATTAACGCTGGTGGCGCCTTGTATGATTTTAATTTCCACATAATTATTGCAATAAGGTCTGTAAGAAACCTGGAGTACATCTAACCTCTATTATAGGGTGGGGCATCTGGAAGAGCAATGTAAATAAATAGCTTTTATGTATATATTTCAATGTTTCTTCAACATATCGTACATGAGGTAGGGACAAAGAAGCGAACCAGTTTCTTGCACTTGCTTGCTTTATCCTTCTGCAACGTTCTTCGGATACAATATAATAATTGTGAGAGATGCACAGCTTTTCCAAAGGCCCAAGCTTAGGAATATTAATGATATGAAAATTATTTGTATGATCTTTATGAATTGGAATTATTACTTCTCAAAGAGAATTTTCATCCTTAACCACAAGTCCAAAAGTAATAAGGAAAATAATATCCCCAAGCATTAACACGTTACAGCAATTCAGTTTACAAATGTACCACCACCCACAACACATGTACACAAGTGAGCGTGGTACGATCTAACTAATTATAGAAAGCAAAATTTGCGTAACAACATGTATCCTACTGAAAGAGTTCAAACTTATTTTAACATAGAGTAGCGTTTATGCTCTTACTGATTCCCTAAGGCTCAGTTGTAAAGGCGAAAAACATTTTGTACTGGAAGCCGTATATCAGTACATTAGTAAGGTTCACTAGTGACCTTAAAATCCTACGTTATTGTTAGTTTGATGGTAGTGACTTTTGTTTTGAGACCAAATAGCAACCTTTTTGACACTTAAATGTCTTAATCTGGCAATAGGGCCCACTTCTTTTGAAAGAATAACTAATTTACTAATTTGGGGCTTCTAATTCGTTGTTTGTAGGAAACATTCAATGCATTGAAAAATGTGACAGGATTCAATATTTGTCATAAATGTGATTGAAAACAAATACATTTAACACAGTTGATGTGTCTGAATGTTAATTAAAGGCCATGCCATTTTAGTAAAGGAAGGCGTAGGAATCATGATAGAAAATGGGTATGCAATAACAAGGATTGCTCATAGTGTTACATTTATCATGTCCCTCCATTAGAACATCTTAAATCGTAGCAGACACGAGAACATGAAACGTTGTTAGAAAAGACTATATCGACTTTGAACTGGATGAACCTGTCAATAAAACTAATGTAACTCAATAAATGCAAATACAAGCGTCATCGATAAAGTTACAGTTTTGCTACCTCAACCGAAGTGACATTATCTCGTAAAGAACATAAAGGTGAAGGATGGCCAAAATAGACGCACGAAGACGCTGGTTAATGTCTCTAAATAATTTCCTAAATAAGTTGAAGAATTTACAGGAAGTGTTTGTATCACTCTATTTAATCTTTTGTTACGATGAGTGTATCAGTTTATCTAGCAGTAATATTTGGAATATTCATAGCTTTGATATTGAAAACAAAACTTTCCCAATCAACGAAACCTTTCGTACATTAGATAAATATTTGGCAGAGAACACAGGTCTTGAAGATGTTCCTATTTTCAGTAACTGCTCGGAAAGCGACACTGCGTTATGCTAGAGATGGAAGTCTCCTCAGGAAAACACTCTGAGTGATAGAGTAGTTAAGAATGCAGTAGATATTTTCTAAATATTGAAAACATGAGTCTCTAATTATGTCAGATACACTTTTGATATCAAATATCTTATGACTTCGTATCCGACGGGTACTTCAATAAATTGTCTCAGTCTGTTACGTAATCGAGTCAACGAGGAATATTGCATACGTGGCCTTTTACAGATGTCCCATTGGAGTTAGTTATCAATTAAATTCCAAATGATCACAAATCGAAACGTATAGAGCATTCTGAATGAAAGTGATGTGTCAGCAGCATTGAAAGTGCTAATTCGAAACTGGTCATGATATATAAATATGATATGATCCTGAATGTCACTGATTAAATCGCAATAATTCAGAAATGGTGATTTAGTCCTTTAGTCAAGAAGCACCTTGTAGTTTCAATGATAACCTTAAATAAAGAAATCTTCAACCTCATTTCCAACATATTCTAAGTTGTAAACAAGGTCAGGTCTCTGAAATAAAAACATGACAAAGATTAAGTGGACCAGGAATTTACAAGAGGAAAATTAATGTCCTGACCTCGATTCCAAGTAACATGTTTGCAAAATTTATCTTAACGTTTAGTTTAACTCATGGACACAAGTATCTACCTTCTAAGGGAAATTCAACAAAATGCTGTGGCAAATAAAACTGTGACCATTTGAACTATCACCCGAGATAAGAATTTCTTTATCTTTCAGCCTGGTCAACAATAATATTAACGAATTATTTCTTCCCAAAGACAACACGTTTCTGGAATAATTTACTTTCTGACATCAAAGAAAAGACTGAAAACGTGAAACACTTAGAATGAATCTACTTTCAGTGACCTGGATATCATTTATTTGAATATATTCAATACTTTTCATACCCTACATATTCTCTGCGAACATACTGATAACTGTCCCCATATATTCTTGCAGTCCTAACCCATGTGTGATAATTGGAAGAACGAAGCAATCGATGAAGCTGCAGCCTCCTTGTGTTTAGACAAGATTTTGAATGAAATGCAGAAATAAATACTATTTATGTATGTTACGTAAATTAGATGATTCTCTGCGCTGCATAACACTTTAACCTATTTCAAACCTATTGGTGTGTATATTTAATTGTGTGCCTAACTTTTGTTTTGATCTTAAGTTGTACTTTAGATAATGTAAACAGCATATTTACATAGCTAACGTTTGTTAATTTTACTAATTATGGTTTTATGAATATAAAATGTATACACAAACTTTTAAGAATCGAAATGGAAATACAGTTCGAATGAGTCCCATATGGGTCAAGTGAAAATGTGTATAAACTAAAAGCACTTAATTGCTGTCTTACGTCAATCTGTGGGAATCCATTTTGATCACAACTTACCAATGCGTTGAGATGTAATTCGAGAGGAATTGTTTCTTCAAAATATTCACTGAAATTTCTAAAGTGCTCATTCCCTTTTTGGTTATTACAGCTCATTCACTGTTGGACTAATACACCCCTTTTGGATTATTGTAAACTCATACAAAAACATTCTTGATAGCATCATTGTTCTTTATCAGGCTATTTAGTTTAATTGGAATTCATTCGGAACAGTTTATACGTTTAGACATGTGATATTACTTTTCCTAATTTGGGATTTAGTTGACATTACTGTAAATGTCTTTTGAATTTTCACCTTGTTTTGTAAAGGAATAAATTACTTGTTGATTTTACTTAAATTGCTGGTTTTCCTTTAAAACAAATAGTCGTAAGTCTATTCCGTTGATTTGCAAAGTCATATCGTGTGTATACGACCTTTGACCTGTGTTGGTCTGACACTACTAGCAGAAATAATTTCCTAGTGTATCCACAGAGAACTCTTAAGAGGTAAATTTGATTTAGGAAAGTCCACAAATTAGTAAACGTAAATCCTGTTTTGAAAGACTTTACTGATAAGTGGAATAAATGAAAAGAAGAATATGGACACAAGGATGGGACAGCTTTGTAAGCTAACCTATACTGGCCACATTGTTTGCACAAAAAAAAACAAAAAAAAAAACAAACACACAACACTTTGTTGTTCCACTTCATTGTCACTTCGACCTTTTAACTTTTCTGGATTACATCCTGAATTAAATTTAATGGTTTCATCCATCAATCGTAATGTTTATCTCAAACTTATTTACGTTATCTTCTGTAGATTCAGTATTGAAAAATTATCGCTACCAGAACTCTAATAATGTGATTACAATGTATGTTTCATATGAGGTAGAGAAAAAGATATCATATACTTTATGCTACATGGGAACTTCCGGTATTGTTTATACTAGTAGAGTGTTGTACATTACAAATGATTATTGTTATTTATAGATGCTTCCCGACAAGGTAACTAGCAGACGATAGACTGACCATTTTACCTGGACGACGGGGGACGTTGCAGTTTCTCCTATATACGATCACCAGAATTTACCATTTTTAACAAGGCACGCTGAAGCAATGTCAGTTTGTAGATCACACATATAGATATTAACAGAAAGCTTGATTTGCGTTCCGTTTTTGTGTGAGTATCGAAAAAGTATCTTGAAATTCAATGAATTTATTTTCAGCGTCCAAACACGATATAAAGTCAACGGTAAATCTGCCCGCTGACCACAAATATGGCGGCTGATGACGACATTCGGGAACTATCTATGTAAACAAGTGAAATTGAATGAGATGTTGCTGATATTAAGGAGAAATTCTAGATGGTTAGGATTGAAATGTAGAAATAAATCAAATAATGCTAATCATTTAATGCACATCATAAACTATTTTTGCCAGGGATAATGGCTGCTTCTGTACACATTTTGTACTGGAATCTGAAATTGGACACTCGTGCTGAAAATGTTAAATAATTAAATGACATGGACAGGTACTGAATATACAAAACTTTTACTAGTGTGCTTACATGATGAGTCTTCCGCATATGAGAAACTTAAAATAAATATACTGGCTGACCAAAGAAACGGATAAAGAAAATAGTGGCTGAAGTAAGACGGGATAAATACGAATTCCTATGTCATCATCTCCAGCTTTGGAGTAGCAGAAACAATAGGGACTAGTTTAGAGGAAAATACAAGAGTAACTAACGCATTGCAATTAATCCACATTGACCTAATGCTGATGTCTTTGATTGGTTCTCCTTGAGAGACATGAAATATGAATGTTCATGAAAGACGTGAAACAGTGAAAACATTTAGAGTGTAAGACACATCTGAAAATACAAAATTAGCACAGGCGTGAGATATATATATCAGAGAAATAGTTTCAATATAGTGCAGTTAACATTGTTGAAATGTCTCTACATGTCCACAGATCTTTTTTAAGTCTGCATCTTGAACTGAAACGATGGAATTAGATCTGCTGTTGCTATAAAAGCTTACAAATCATACCCTCTCAAACAAATTATTGGCAAATCGAGTAAATGACAGAGACACTGAAATTGAAATCAGACAAATACCATGTTTTGTGAAAAAGAGATTCATGAAGGTTACTATATTGACATTTTATCGTGATGTTCCTCTTACTGTTGCAAAGTAGTGTGTATAGAGAAATTAGTGATGGGACATCTGTATCTAATTATATCTCTATAATTAGAAGATTATATATCTATCTTCGTTTAAGTAAAACTGAAATCTATTATGAAGCGAGCATAAGTCCATTCAACACCTTGAACTATTTCCGTTTGAAAATCAAGAGATATATCCCATCCAGACCACATTGATATCCTTGCGTTCCGTCAATGGTACAAGAGATAGTTAAAGTTGAAAACGATGTATACATTCTTCAAAACACCACTTGGTGGTAGTTTTAATGCCATTGTCACGTACGTGTCACAGTAACGCTGGTACAATGAACGTTTAAAAAATGACACAATCGGTTTTAACAAAATAAAAAAGAAACTTATTACTGATTTATAGGAATCATACATTTCCTCATATTCTGTCAATACCATTTGAGACACATGTGCAACAAGGTAACCGGGTTGGATTTCGGATTTATAACAGAACAATTTTGATGGTGATGCAAATACAATGTTTACTGATGAATGACTTGAAAAGGAAAAGAATTATGATTAATACGTGCATGTATAAGATCCACATATTGACAATATTAACACAATCCGTACGAACCCAATAATGCAACATCAAATATGAATACAAATAAATGATCGTACACCGTAAAAGGACAGAGGTTAATGATTTACAGTAAATTCACACGACCAAAAGAATGATGTGTTTTACTCAAATAGTAGAAATGATGTATTTTACTGATATAGTAAAATGTATTCACTCAAATAGTGAAAAATGTCGTACTTGTCTCAACTTGTAGAATGATGAAAACAAAAGGGACATATATCATACACATCATCTTTATAGTTCCCGAAACACTGGGTATAATAAACCTCAAGATTAGCCCACGGCTGAAAGATTACATGCATGGAGTAATACATACACACGTCGTCACTGGCACACTTGGCTACCAGTCACACTGGTCAATGAAGCAGTCAGCATTTCAGGTAGTCACCGGCCAACACTTATTAAATTCTTTATTTAGTCTATTTTATTATGTTGAATTTTTTTTTTTTTTTCAATTTGGAATAATTTTCATTCCAAGCATGCATAATTCGATTGCGGCAGAGACACTGGTTTTTATTGCATATTATCCTAATATTGTCTACTCCATGTCACTACCTTAAAGAACAGGTCTAATTATTGTTAAATTTAATATTGCTATAATAAGAGGAAAGCGTGACTAATCAACTGTGCACTAAATTACCTAGCCATATGTTTATTCCTTAGATAAACAGCCAGCTTTATTGCATCGATGAAGTTTGCGTACATGTGAAGACATCCATTCGTTGTAGATCGAGACTGCTTAGTATCTCACTAATAGTTGACAGAGCACTTTTTGTATGCAACTTTTAACATCAAGCCCATGTCTCTGTGGTCCTTTCTTGATGAAAGATACATAAAAAACTACAAGGTATACTGCACCTATATGATTTTTAATTTTAGTCAAAATCTTCTTGCATTGTAATCATAATTAATACACTGAGACAAAGAGTCATTAAATTGATATTTTCAGAGATTGTTCTCTCTTTTGCTAGAGCAAATCTTGTCAAAAACGATAGAGGTATGTTGTAAAGGGAATTAAAACTAAGAACGTATTACATGTTGATCTCGATGTAGATCTATTTTTTTTATCCGAAAGCTAAACCGCTCCCGATTGAAATATTAAGGTAACTACTATGCAACAGTACTAGTGTACTTAAAATCATTATGCTAAGGCAGTCTATCGACAAAACCAGTGTCCACCAACAAATAAAGTTATTGCGTAACATTAAATGCTGAATTTGCCACCGGCGATTAACCAAAGAAAGGTGGCAAACGGCCAGCGCAAACACGATCCACTCCATCCTCAACATACACAAAGGAATCTTTATAAATGTAAATTTAGAAATTTTTACAAATGTAATTCACAAGTAATTCAGCATTTGTTTGTGAATTTGGGTCCTTTTATATATTTCACATTAAGAATACTTTTATTAGCAATACTTTTATTTATGTTCCAATTTGCAGCATATATGAGTGGAACAACTGTTTTGCTCATATCATCGATGATAAATGATATTGTTTTCTTAACACAATTATGGTAAATGATTCGTTTGAAATATAACAATGTGTGTTATATTTCGATTTCTCAGCGGAGTTTAATAAATTTACTGATTTGTGCATTTGATAAGAAATCTTGATTTTATATATATATATATATATATATATATATATATATATATATATATATATATATATGTGTGTGTGTGTATGTATGTATGTATACTGACTTCTAAAACACCTCTTTGATCTTACAAGATATCGTAAGGTATAAGCACGTATAGTGATGGTTTTAGTGACAATTGATTTGTATTTCCTCAGAACACACACACACACACACACACACACACACACACACACACACACACACACACACACACACACACACACACACACACACACACACACACACACACACACATGGAAGCGCAACCAAAATAAAGCGGATATTTTAATCTATGGTAAATATCATTCCATACGCAACCTTTTTAGAAAAGATCCAGAATAATATCTGGATAATGGCAGAATCGAAACAGAAAGCGAGAACACGAGAAAGAGGGGCAATACAATAAAAATATAACCATTCCCCACCGATTGGCGATGTTTCCATTAACTGTATACACTGAAAAGACAATTCTACATGTTTTAGTGGATTGAAGGAAATGTTACTCTGTCATCAGCCACTTGTAACAATGTTTTCACTTCCTAAGTGAAAAAAAAAGCCATTACGTCTGCTGCAGAAGCTTAGATACCCTTGATGCGTTTTCTTTTGATACATATAGATGCACTTTCAGAATAAATTAAAATTATCCGGGCGCATTATTCCTTTTTCATTCAAGTCGGACAATGACTGTAGACATATATGTCCTTCTCGAGGCTAAGGCGTTGTATTTCTTCACATCCGTTGTATAATTTCTTTCTATTTTTCTCCCTAATCCTTATGCTCTTCCTCGGCTATCTTTCTCCAAATTCCTTTACCTCTTACTCCTCAACTTTCTCTAGACACCTTCTCCTCCTCCTCCATTTTATCTCCAGACTCCTTCTCCTCCTCTTCCACCTTCTCTCCCACGAGTACTCTTCTGTTGACTTCGACTGTCTCGGCTACAGACTCAGTTTCGTCTCCAACTTTTGAAGACTTGGGACACAATGGAACCGGAAGTTCCCTATCCCCTTAAAAGCTTCCTGTGAAAACGCAAGGACGGTACAATCTTTTTCCTTAGCCCGCTCATCTCGCACTACACACAGCCTATCATCAGATAACAGCTATTAAACTGCCTTGGTCGCGCATTCGTTCACATCGAGATACCCATACGTTCTTGTATGGTAAAACAAACGTCATAATACAGCACGGTATCAATTACTTCTTATACATACATCAACATATCATCAATGGTTATATTCATTATTGTAATGGGAAATCAACGTATCCCTAATGGTTATATTCATTATAGTAATGGGGAATCAACATGTCATCAATAGTTATATTCATTATCGGAATGGGAAATCAGCATATTATCGATTGTTATATGCATTATAGTAACGGAAAATCAACATATTATCAATGGTTGTACGCGTTATAGTAATGGGAAATCAACATATCAGCAATGGTTATATTCATTATAGTAATGCAAAATCAACATATCATCAAGACTTAGCGATCTTATTATTCAACTTGGTTATATTTATATAGATCGCAAAGAATGAATCTAAGCGCTAATTCCTGTGTTCATATGTCAGTAAGTGAAAAGTTACGCAATAAAAGGCGTACATTTAAGTGATAAGTAACCAAAAATAAATGTTATTCTTTGTACAAATGTAAAATTATCACGATGCATAAATTATACTGTAGCGACTGGGTTAAGTTATTCCTATAGAATAAAGAAATACAGACAGAAAAGTCTAAAGTTAGAGGGTTCTAAACACATTATGACGATACGTTTGGTTTAACATCTTTATTTCAATTTCTCCTTTCTTGCATTCTCCAAATTCTCGACGGGGAAATACATGTCTGTTCTTTTGTCCAAGAAACAAATGCTAAATTCAATCAAATGTGCGCATGTTTCGATGATCATGTGGCTGAACGATCTGAATACAGTGTCTTCGAATTTCAAATACCCACTGACAATTGTTTAGTATTATAGATCGATAAATCGATTCACGATTAAAATAGCTGTAAATATGTATGATAACTAGATAATTTCCAATTACAACGTCAAATGTACAGGTAATGGATGTTGCTCTTGTAATTTAAGAGTAGGTTTATACTGAGTCGGTACAATACATAATTTTGGAGGGGAAATGTGGTTTGCGTAGGCTATTATCTACAGTTCCTTGAGCTAGTCCCCGTGGCTAGCTGGACAAAAAGATATAAATAGGTTGATAAAAAGGATTAGCCGTCTGCGAGTATTGATTTATTACTTGATTCTTTTAAGAAAAGGGACTTAAATGCGTAGGTGTCATTAAGTAGGTAATGTTGCATAATGGCGAACTCTTTTTAATTAAATTTAGACAACTTGGTGATAAACATCTGATGTGTTTGTACCATTGACTTGAATGGAGAGTGAGCGTAGTTCAAATTTCTGCTCTTGCGTATGAAAGACAACAGGGCCATTTATTAACACGCGTGATTTAAATCTTTCGACATAACAGGACTGTAGCGCACATATAAAGAGAATACTTCGATAAAGAGTGCAAACGTGATAATTTAACGTTCATGTCTTTTAACAGCCATTTTCGCAGCAATGGTTTCTATCTGAATACACAATTTGGCTTTTGTCATTATGGCTTTAAATTTGGATTGATTCGTTTTGCATATGATTCACTTTTGCACGAAATAAATTAAAGATCGGAGACCCCACATCGTATGATCATAATTTAGAGAACATTATTACAATATGGTCAGGAATATTCTTGTAGCACATTTAACTTTGATTAGTGGATATAGCATTTGAAAGAGCAATGTTCATAAATGCATTTTATACATATTTTATTTAAATGGCTGTTTAACAAAGGTTATGTAGAGATTGGTGAATGGGTTGACTCGGTGTATTGCTGATACTTCTTATGCAAACTAATTGATTATTGACCTTAGTATTTATAATCGCTATGGTCTGGATTTTTTCACTTCTCTAGCAGAATTTGCATTCAAAACCAGGAGTCTGAAAGTTAAAATGTACACGTAGATTCGGTACTATCTGAGCAAACAAAGTAAGTGAAATTTTCGTGCAAGTATATAACTTATTGAAAAGCTCGGACATTATACTTGCATAGAGTAGAATTTAAACCTATTACAGACTCAACAGAGCTAAGTAGAGCTACGTAGTAAAGGTGTTAAAACAATATTTGCTGTGAGCCATATATCGGTACATTAGAAAATACTCAATTGTGACTTGATAATATCGCTTTGTTATTATTCTTATGGGTAACATCTTTTGCTTTCTATTCAAAATAGTTTTAGTTTTATTTCTACTTAAATTTTGGAACAGGGGAAGAGAATGAAATTCTGTCTCTTTGTATTGACACCTTTTTCACATTGTTGACAGTTTCATTCAATCCTGGAGTAAAAAGGTTTCTTTCGTTTGACCATTTTATTCGACCGTCTGCATAATATTTCAGTTCGTTTTATGTTAGCATTGGATGCATGCAAAAGAAAGCTCTAGGCAGATATATATATATATATATATATATATCCCAATATCGACGACAAAGGTCTGCAGTTATAAATAACTAAATGGAATATTTCCTTGAGATCAAGTCAAAATCACCCATAAAAACAAGTAAATAAGTCATTATATATGCAACAACGTATTGCAAGAAAACCGCTGAGAGAGATGGTATTTCAGCTGTTAAAAGCAGCACCAGGCTGTAAGTGCCTGTATCTGTGTCTGGGCAATGATGATTATAATGAGAGAGAGAGAGAGAGAGAGAGAGAGAGAGAGAGAGAGAGAGAGAGAGAGAGTAACGTAGATTGTGCTATGTTTGTTTCTATTTAGATTCTTTTGTTTTGTTTTGTTTTCTTTCATTTTGAATACGGTAGTGATAATATGGCTTTTGTGTTCATGATCTGGAGAGATAAATAGATTATTAGTTTTCGCGAATGTGTTGCTATGTGTACAAAATGGTTTGGCGATATTATTTTATTTCGACTTGCAAAATCTAAATAACTGTCTCTCTCGTGCATGCGCGCGCAAAAATTTAAACTTTGTTCTGTTATAGATGCTAACTACCTGATAATGAAATCACGACTGGTTACATTATTTGACTTCCTTTTTAGAGACTGAAATAGACTATTCAGATTTACTTGCTCTTGGAGTTTCGATCAATGTTTTTACGCGTAATAACCTAATTTGCATTTTATTGTAGGTGATTCCCTATTTTATCCCCAAATATTTCACATAAATTATTATCAGTTATTTAAAATTTGTTTCTGATCGATATGTTAAAATGATTACTATCTGCGTCAGTTGTCCATGGCAGCCAAGTTAGATAAATACAGTTTTGAAAGCTCCCTTTGGGTATTGAATCTGCTTTGTTTGCTGCAACTGGTCACTAGTGGTTGATATGGACAATCTATATATTGACTCCCACAATCTTGTTCACTGAGGTATTAAGTTCTGTATTCAGTCTATTTTGTTATTTTACATTCATCTTCTTTCATTTTGAATAATTTTCATCCCAAGCATTGCATAATTCGAATGTGGTAGAGACACTGGTGTTTAATGCATATTATCCTAATACTGTATAATCCACGTCACTACCTTAAAGAACAGGACTCGTTGTTGTTGAATTTAAAATTGCTATACTAGGAGGATAGCGTGACTAAACAAACAGTACACTAAATTACCTAGTCATGTGTTGATTCCTTAGATAAACAGCCAGCTTTATTGCATGAATGCAGTTTGCGTCCATGTGAAGACATCCATTCGTTGTAGAGCGAGACTGCATTATATCTGAGTAACAGCTGAAGGATTACTTTTTGTGTGCAATTTTTAACATCAAGACTATGTCTCTGTGGTCCTTTCTTGATGAACGATACATAGAAACTACAAAGCATACTGCACCTATATGATTTTTAATTTTATTCAAAATATTCTTGCATTGTAATCACTGAGACAAATAGTTATCAAATTTACATTTTTAAAGCTTTCACTCTCTTTTCCTACAGCAACTCTTGTAAAAAAAAAAAAAAAAAACGATAACGGTATGTTGCAAAGGGAATTACAACTAAGAACGTATTAGATGTCAAACTCGAAGTAGATTTATTTTTGATCCAAAAGATAAACCGCTCCCGATTGTAAATATTAAAGTAATTATTATGCAACAATACCAGTGCACTTAAAGCCATTATGCTTAGGCAGTCTAGCGACAAAACCAGTATCCATGGACAAATAAAGTTATTGCGTAACATTTAATGCTGAAGTTTCCACCGGCGATTAACCAAAGAAAGTTGGCAAACGGCCAGCACAAACACGTTCCACCCCATCCCCACCATACACAAAGGAATCGTAAACGTCATTGTACTGAATGCCTTGAAACCATCCCCAAAAATGCAAGAAATGATCCAATTGGCTGTACATTGTAGGTAGTAATGGGATATGTTAAGTATTTGTACAATCCATCCGGGTAATTCAACCCGTAAAATCCAGTTTAAAAAGGTACTGTATTGTGGTGTTTTTGGACAGAGCTGGGAACCTTTGACAGGTAAGTGCAGTACACCTTCAACTTCATGATAGAAATTTTAATAAATGTAATTGAACAGAAGTTCAACATTTGTTTGTGAATTTGGATCCTTTTTATATAGTTCACAGGAAATGATGCTTTAATAAGCAATACTATTATGTATGTTCCAATTGGTAACATAGATGAGTGGAACAACTATTTTGCTCATATCATCAGTGATAAATGATATTGTTTTTTTAACAGAATGATGGTAAATGATTCGTTTGCAATATAACAATGTGTGCTATATTTAGATTTCTTCGCGGAGTGTAATACATTTTCTACTTTGTGCATTTGATAGGAAATCTTATATATATATATATATATATATATATATATATATATATATATATATATATATATATATATATATATATATCCAATTGGTAATATAGATGAGTAGAATCAAACCCTTGATGCGTTTTCGTTTGATACATATGGATGCACTTTAAGAATAAATTAAATTTATCCGGGCGCATTATTCCTTTATCATTCAAGTCGGACAATGACTGTACACATATATTTCCTTCTCTAAGCTAAGGCGTTGTGTTATTATTCACAAAGGAACTTTGCTTTTTCTGTGCTTCTGGAACATCATTGACTGCCGTATTATATTGTCATAGGTTTCTACGCTGTACATTTAACAAAGATATTAGTTATTATATTTGAGGATCACTGCTTGCACTCATGAAAATAGAATAATACATCACCAGTATTGTTTCACAGCAGACAATATTATGGCTCATATATTAAATTGAACCACATTCAAAACGTTTAAATAAGTATTAAAATTCTTAACGTTTGCAAATGGATGATGGAATTTGTCCCTTTACAATTTGAAAATAGTCTACTAACCTTTACCGTCATGTTATCCTGAAAATTATTTTAACTCGTTCGATTTTAGACCCTCGACAGTTCATTAAATAGTTCAAACGCTGTAATATCGTAACAATTACATACATTTGTTTTATTGATGTTAGATTCAAGACGAAATCACTAAATGTCAGAAGTTACATACGTTCATTACAATGATAAGGCTATTATTGTCTAAAGATATAATATATTATACGTGTTAACAAAACATATCCTTCTGGAGATGCAAAAATTATTGCTCTTCTTATTCTTTTCCTCCACAGACGTATTATTGCAAAAATGTTGAAGAATACTGTGGCTTTGATGTTCATAACAATCGCTATCGGTGAGTAGTAGTTTTTCAAATATATTTTGAAAACACACACGACAATGGTAAATAGAAGTGTTCCACAGAATATATTATATTTCTCTTGTACATGCTCAGTTATATCCAGTCGTAAATAACTTAATAGTATATATTAATTTTAGGATGAACTGAATTTAAAATTCATTGAATATCTAGTTAATTATTTTGACGCCTTTGATACGTTATGACATGATTATTTTGGATCTATGTTTAAAGGAACTAATTCAGTGACTTATGGCAGCCCACTACCAACTGCATCTACAACTGAAAATGAAGAAGCTATACAATCAACAGATGCACCATTAATCCCGTCCTCTGAGGCAGAATCAACAGTGGCATCGCCATCCGTAACAATTGATGTTGATGGAGATTACAATTCTGATGAAGAGGATGTGGTAGAGGCAGTGCAGGCAACAGATGCACCAATGAACCCGTCATCTGAGATAGCATCAACAGTGGAACCACCATCTGTAACAGCAGATGTTGATGGAGATAGCGATTCGGATGGTAATGAAGCTGTAGAAGCAGTGCAGGCAACAGATACACCATTGAGTCCGTCATCTGAGGGAGTATCAACGGTCGCATCACCAGCCTAACAATTGATGTTGACAAAGTTAGCGAATTACATGCAATGGAAGAAATTTAGGAAATGCAAGCAAGAAATGTACCATTCTCCCCATCCTGTGACGAGGAGTAGAAGCATGCAAAAGCTGCTAACTATGCAAGCCAGTAAAACAACACACCCAGATGCATCATCTGGATTTGATATGGAAGCTTGAAGTATAGCACCATATGAAAACTCGAGCAAACATGAAATACAAGTGACAATATAGACGTTGTACACACAATATTGATTCGAATACATTCATATGTTTTATTTATTCTTTCTGTTGCTATTATAAAACTCTTGTATTAAAAGAAATATATCTATGTAATTTGTACCGTAATGATCATTTTAGGAGCAGCAATTAATCTGCACGAAACATCTATCTATCTATGTACCTATGTATCTATCTATATATCTATCCCTACCATTTCAATATTGCTTCTTTGATCACAGCTGTTGCAACTTCAAAACATAACTGAACTGTATAGCACGTATAAGGATAATAATTCCAGTGTTAAACAGGTTTTTCATGGCGAAATAAAAGAAAAAAATTAGGACAACACACATCCACGAAACGTCTTCATCTACGAAATTCCTCACGATCATGCTAATTTTCATTAGCGAGAACAAAATTAATGAAATGAAACAAACAATCTCCCTTTATTGCATAACGCAATTATCTATCTATCTATCTATCTACCTATGTCTCTATTGAAATATAGAACAGAATTCAGATATAAAGCTTTTCCAAAGGCACAAGCGTAGGAATATTAATGATATGAACATTATTTTTATGATCTGTATGATTTGGAATCATTACTTCTCAAGGAGGATTTTCCTCCTTAACCAGAAGTCCAAAAGTAAGAAGGAAAATAATATCACCAAGCATTAACACGTTATAGCAATTCAGTTTACAAATGTACCACCACCCACAACACATGTACACAAGTGAGCGTGGTACGATCTAACTAATGGTAGAAAGGAAAATTTGCGTAACAATATGTATCCTAGTGAAAGAGATCAAGATTATGTTCCAATAGAGTATTGTTTATGGCTCTTACTGATTCCCTAAGGCTCAGTTGTAAAGGCGAAAAACATTTTGTACTGGAAGCCGTATATCAGTACATTAGTAATGTTCAATAGTGACCTTAAAATCCTACGATGTTGTTGGTTTGATGGTAGTAACTTTTGTTTTCAGTCCAAATAGCAACATTTTTGACACTTAAATGTCTTAACCTGGCAATAGGGCCCACTTCTTTTGAAAGAATAACTAATTTACTAATTTGGGGCTTCTAATTCGTTGTTTGTAGGAAACATTCAATGCATAGAAAAATGTGACGGGATTCAATATTTGTCATAAATGTGATTGAAAACAAATACATTTAACACAGTTGATGTGTCTGAATGTTAATTAAAGGCCATGCCATTTTAGTAAAGGAAGGCGTAGGAAGCATGATAGAAAAAGGGTATGCAATAACAAGGATTGCTCATAGTGTTACATGTATCATGTCCCTCCATTAGAACATCTTAAATCGTAGCAGACACGAGAACATGAAACGTTGTTGTTAAAAAAGACTATATCGACTTTAAACTGGAAGAACCTGTCAATAAAACTAATAAAACACAAGAAATGCAAATACATGCGTCATCGATGAAGTTACAGTTTCTCTACCTCTGCCGAAGTGACATTATCTCGTAAAGAACATAAAGGTGAAGGATGGCCAAAACAGACGCACGAAGACGCTGGTTAATGTCTATAAATAATTTCTAACATAAGTTGAAGAATTTCCAGAAAGTGTTTGTATCACTCAATTTAATCTTTCGTTACGATGAGTGTATCAGTTTATCCAGCAGTAATGTTTGGAATATTCATAGCTTTGATATTGAAAACATAACTTTCCCACACAACAAAGCCTTTCGTACATTAAATAAATATTTGGCAGGGAACACAGGTCTTGAAGATGTACCAATTTTCAGTAACTGCTCGGAAAGCGACACTGCGTCATGCTAGAGATGGAAGTCTCCTCAGGAAAACACTCTGAGTGATAGAATAGTTAAGAATACAGAACGTATTTTCTAAATATTGAAAACACGAGTCTCTAATTATGTCAGATACAATTTTGATATCAAATATCTTATGACTTCGTATCCGACGGCTGCTTCAATAAATTGTCTCAGTCTGTTACGCAATCGAGTCAACGAGCTATATTGTATACGTGGCATTTTACAGATGTCACTTTGGAGTTAGTTATCAATTAAATTCCAAATGATCACAAATCGAAACGCATAGAGTAATCTGAATGAAAGTGATGTGTCAGCAGCGTTGAAAGTGATAATTCGAAACTGGTCATGATATATCAATATGATATGATCCTGAATGTCACTGAATAAATCGCAATCCTTAGTCCTTAAGTTAAGAAGCACCTTGTAGTTTCAATGATTACCTTAAATAAAGAAATCTTCAAAGTCATTTCCAACATATTCTAAGTTGTAAACAAGGTCAGGTCTCTGAAATAAAAACATGACAAAGATTAAGTGGACCAGGAATTTACAAGAGGAAGATTAATGTCCTGATCTCGATTCCAAGTAACATGTTTGCAAAATTTATCTTAACGTTTAGTTTAACTCATGGACACAAGTTAGCTTGTAATATGTTGTTAGAACCGTGAAATTGATATATGCCATAAGTAGGACTTTAAAGAATTATCTTGATGTCAATATTGATAAATGTTTTCGTTTACAGTGTTACAACATTTTGCAGGCGAAATGCGAAATGCACATATCATCTACTGACTCCCATCGTACTGAAGTTTCAATGTGCACGCGTTATGGAGAGAGAGATGGGGAAAGGATAGAGGGAGGGTGACAGAAAATGAGAGATGATTTGAGATATCTTTAACTGTTCATCTAAACGTTGCAGTATTATGTACAAAGCCGTCAAATGTTTAGTAGTGACACCTTTCTCACAATGTTCACAGGTTCCTTATATATATATATTAGTTCTTTTGACAATTTTACTTGTCATTCTAAATGTTTTTGCCAATTCTATTTATGTTATCATTGGATAAATGCAGAAGAAATGTAGGAGGAGAAATCTATCCCATCATGAATGGCACAGTTCTGGAGTTATATACAAGCAAATGGAGAATTCCTTAGCTTTAGTAAAAATCACCCATACAAGCCATCAAACCATTAGTTGTATATATAAATTTACATTGCCAAGAAAACAGTTGTCAGATGTGGTATTTAAATTGTTATAAGCAAAACCAGTGTGCATGTACTTGTATCTGTGTCTGGGGAAGTATGAGAGAGAGAGAGAGAGAGAGAGAGAGAGAGAGAGAGAGAGAGAGAGAGAGAGAGAGAGAGAGAGAGAGAGAGAGAGAGAGAGTTTGAAGAGGTTTGTTTGTGATAAGTTGGTTGAATGGATGTTGGGCTTAAATCAGTTTACTGCTCTGGCGTTGAAAGACAACCAGTCCATTTGATAACGCGAGTGATGTAAATCGTAGAATATTATTCAGCCGTAGAACACGTTTAACTGGAATATTAAATAATGAAAGCAAACGTGATGAATTGACATTCACATATTTTAAGAGCGTTATTCTCAGCAAGTGTTTCTAACGGTAAACACAGTTCGACTCTTGTCATTATGGCTACAAATGTGTCTTGATTCACATTGAATATAATTTCATTGATTTTTGGACGAAATCAATTAAAGATGGGAGAGACCGATTCATATGATCTTATTTTATAGAACATTATTACAATATGGCCAGGAATATTCTTGTAGAACATCTAACTTGTAATTAGCGGGTCGGGCATTTGTAAGAGCAATGCTAATATATACCTTTTGTGCATAGTTTACTTCAATGTTTCTTTATCAAAACTTATGTAGGGTTAGGTTAGGGATAAGGGACCGACCAAGGTTCTTTCGTTACCATGTTTCGTCTGATTACAACGCTTTCTGAATACAAAATATAAGATTTGTGAGAGATATACAGCGATTAAAAAGGCCGAGATTGTGTATGTTACTGATACATCGTATGAAATCAAATAAAAAGGTGACGTTATTTTTTATGATCTATATGGTTAGGAATTTATACTTATGTAGGTGAATTTGCATCCAAGCAGACCGAATGTGAGAATAACAAATGATATAACCGAACATTATTACGTACTAGCTACTACGTTTCTGAACATGCCCCCCACCCTCCTCCTTACACGTACATGTAACTTTGGTAATATCTAAGCAAGCAATGAAAGTACGTATTACGTGGGAATATATATCTTAATGAAATCCTTTGGCATTATCTTTGCAGAGAGTAGATCGTAAGCCTCTTACTGACTCCCGATAGCTTTGTAGTGAAGGAGTAACCTTTTCAGTTAGTATTTTAGTTTTTCTTCGTTTAAAACCCAGAACGATAGGTTTATTATGTTCTAAATTCAGTCGACCTGCAATATGTGGAAACGGTAGATGGTATAACACTAGACTTATTGTGCAGAAACGAAACTTTGAAAAGACGGATCAACGTTCAGACATCATAATGTGATATGTTATGCCATATGACGGACGTATACATAAAATTAACATGGACTAAAGACAGCGTACATGCGTATCTACCTTCTAAGGGAAATTCAACAAAATGCTGTGGTAAATAAAATTGTGACCATTTGAACTATCACCCGAGATAAGAATTTCTTTATCTTTCAGCCTGTTCAACAATAATATTAACTAATTATTTCTTCCCAAAGACAACACGTTTCTGGAATAATTTACTTTCTGACATCAAAAGCAAAGACTGAAAACGTGAAACACTTAGATTGAACCTACTTTCAGTGACCTGGATATCATTTATTTGAATATGTTCAATACTTTTCATACCCTACATATTCTCTGCGAACATACTGATAAATGTCCCCATATTTTCTTGCAGTCCTAACCCATGTGTGATTGTTGGAAGAACGAAGCAATCGATGAAGCTGCAGCCTCCTTCTCTTTAGACAAGATTTTGAATGAAATGCAGAAATAAATACTATTTATGTATGTTACGTGAATGAGAGGATTCTCTGCGCTGCATAACACTTTAACCTTTTCAAACGTATTGGTGTGTATATATGATTTTGTGCCTAACTTTTGTTTTGATCTTAAGTTGTACTTTAGATAATGTAAACAGCATATTTACATAGCTAACGTTTGTTAATTTTACTAATTATGTTTTATGAATATAAAATGTATAGACAAACTTTTAAGAATCGAAATGGAAATACAGTTCGAATGAGTCACATATGCGTCAAGTGAAAATGTGTATAAACTAAAAGCACTTAATTGCTGTCTTACGTCAGTCTGTGGGAATCCATTTTGATCACAAGTTACCAATGCGTTGAGATGTAATTCGAGAGGAATTGTTTCTTCAAAATATTCATTGAAATTCCTAAAGTGCTCATTCCCTTTTTGGTTATTACAGCTGATTCATTGTTGGACTAATACACCCCTTTTGGATTATTGTAAACTCATACAAAACCATTCTTGATAGCATCTTTGTTCTTTATCAGGCTATTCAGTTCAATTGGAATTCATTCGGAACAGTTTATACGTTTAGACATGTGATATTACATTTGATTATTTGGGATTTGATTCACATTACTGTAAATGTCTTTTGAAATTTCACCTTGTTTTGTAAAGGAATAAATTACTTGTTGATTTTACTTAAACTGCTGGTTTCACTTTAAAACTAATAGTCGTAAGTCTATTCCGTTGATTTTCAAAGTCATATCGTGTGTATACGACCTTTGACCTGTGTTGGTCTGACACTACTAGCAGAAATGATTTCCTAGTGGATCCACAGAGAACTAATAAGAGGTAAATTTGATTTAGGAAAGTCCACAAATTAGTAAATGTAAATCCTGTTTTAAAAGACTTTACTGATAAGTGGAATAAATGAAAAGAAGAGTATTTACAAAAGGATGTGACAGCTTTGTAAGCTAACCTAACTGGCCACATTGTT
>JAECUM010090922.1:0-16290 GCA_016617855.1 Megalonaias nervosa
ATGGAATAAACCGGTTTGAACTTGTTTACAACCAGAACCAAAGGGTCGGAACTGGTTTGAACCGCACTGAACCGGTTTGAACCGGATTAAACCAGTTTGAACAGCGCAAAACCGGTTATTATCTGTCCAATATTCATTTAAGACATAAAATCTGCATGGAATAAAGAGGGTTCAACTGGTTCTCAACCAGAATGAACTGGTCGGAACTGGTTTCAACCGGATTAAATCGGTCTGAACCGGATTGAACCGGTTTCAACCGGTCAAAACCTGTCCAATAATGGTTTATGACATAAAATCCGTATGGCAGAAACCGGTTTGTACTGGTTCTCAACCAGAATCAACTGGTCGGAACTGGTTTGAACCAGATCAAACCGGTCTCAACCGGATTGAACTGGTTTTAACAGCTCAAAAACGGTTAAAGCCTGTCCAATAATGGTTTATGACATAAAATCGGCATGGAATAAACCGGTTTGAACTGGTTTACAACCAGAACCAACTGGTCGGAACTGGTTTGAACCGCACTGAACCGGTTTGAACTGGATTAAACCGGTTTGAACAGCGCAAAACCGGTTATTATCTGTCCAATATTCATTTAAGACATAAAATCTGCATGGAATAAAGCGGGTTCAACTGGTTCTCAACCAGAATCAACTGGTCGGAACTGGTTTCAACCGGATTAAACCGGTCTGAACCGGATTGAACCGGTTTCAACCGCTCAAAACCGGTCAAAACCTGTCCAATAATGGTTTATGACATAAAATCCGTATGGCAGAAACCGGTTTGTACTGGTTCTCAACCAGAATCAACTGGTCGGAACTGGTTTGAACCAGATCAAACCGGTCTCAACCGGATTGAACTGGTTTTAACAGCTCAAAAACGGTTAAAGCCTGTCCAATAATGGTTTATGACATAAAATCGGCATGGAATAAACCGGTTTGAACTGGTTTACAACCAGAACCAACTGGTCGGAACTGGTTTGAACCGCACTGAACCGGTTTGAACCGGATTAAACCGGTTTGAACAGCGCAAAACCGGTTATTATCTGTCCAATATTCATTTAAGACATAAAATCTGCATGGAATAAAGCGGGTTCAACTGGTTCTCAACCAGAATCAACTGGTCGGAACTGGTTTCAACCGGATTAAACCGGTCTGAACCGGATTGAACCGGTTTCAACCGCTCAAAACCGGTCAAAACCTGTCCAATAATGGTTTATGACATAAAATCCGTATGGCAGAAACCGGTTTGTACTGGTTCTCAACCAGAATCAACTGGTCGGAACTGGTTTGAACCAGATCAAACCGGTCTCAACCGGATTGAACTGGTTTTAACAGCTCAAAAACGGTTAAAGCCTGTCCAATAATGGTTTATGACATAAAATCGGCATGGAATAAACCGGTATGAACTGGTTTACAACCAGAACCAACCGGTCGGAACTGGTTTGAACCGCACTGAACCGGTTTGAACCGGATTAAACCGGTTTGAACAGCGCAAAACCGGTTATTATCTGTCCAATATTGATTTAAGACATAAAATCTGCATGGAATAAAGCGGGTTCAACTGGTTCTCAACCAGAATCAACTGGTCGGAACTGGTTTCAACCGGATTAAACCGGTCTGAACCGGATTGAACCGGTTTCAACCGCTCAAAACCGGTCAAAACCTGTCCAATAATGGTTTATGACATAAAATCCGTATGGCAGAAACCGGTTTGTACTGGTTCTCAACCAGAATCAACTGGTCGGAACTGGTTTGAACCAGATCAAACTGGTCTCAACCGGATTGAACTGGTTTTAACAGCTCAAAAACGGTTAAAGCCTGTCCAATAATGGTTTATGACATAAAATCGGCATGGAATAAACCGGTTTGAACTGGTTTACAACCAGAACCAACTGGTCGGAACTGGTTTGAACCGCACTGAACCGGTTTGAACCGGATTAAACCGGTTTGAACAGCGCAAAACCGGTTATTATCTGTCCAATATTCATTTAAGACATAAAATCTGCATGGAATAAAGCGGGTTCAACTGGTTCTCAACCAGAATCAACTGGTCGGAACTGGTTTCAAATGGATTAAATCGGTCTGAACCGGATTAAACCGGTTTCAACCGGTCAAAACCTGTCCAATAATGGTTTATGACATAAAATCCGTATGGAAGAAACCGGTTTGTACTGGTTCTCAACCAGAATCAACTGGTCGGAACTGGTTTGAACCAGATCAAACCGGTCTCAACCGGATTGAACTGGTTATAACAGCTCAAAAACGGTTAAAGCCTGTCCAATAATGGTTTATGACATAAAATCGGCATGGAATAAACCGGTATGAACTGGTTTACAACCAGAACCAACTGGTCGGAACTGGTTTTAACCGCACTGAACCGGTTTGAACCGGATCAAACCGGTTTGAACAGCGCAAAACCGGTTATCATCTGTCCAATATTCTTTTAAGACATAAAATCTGCATGGAATAAAGCGGGTTCAACTGGTTCTCAACCAGACTCCACTGGTCGGAACTGGTTTCAACCGGATTAAACCGGTCTGAATCGGATTGAACCTGTTTCAACCGCTCAAAACCAGTCAAAACCTGTCCAATAATGGTTTATGACATAAAATCCGTATGGCAGAAACCGGTTTGTACTGGTTCTCAACCAGAATCAATTGGTCGGAACTGGTTTGAACCAGATCAAACCGGTCTCAACCGGATTGAACTGGTTTTAACAGCTCAACAACGGTTAAAGCCTGTCCAATAATGGTTTATGACATAAAATCGGCATGGAATAAACCGGTTTGAACTGGCTTACAACCAGAACCAACTGGTCGGAACTGGTTTGAACCGCACTGAACCGGTTTGAACCGGATTAAACCGGTTTGAACAGCGCAAAACCGGTTATTATCTGTCCAATATTCATTTAAGACATAAAATCTGCATGGAATAAAGCGGGTTCAACTGGTTCTCAACCAGAATAACTGGTCGGAACTGGTTTCAACCGGATTAAACCGGTCTGAACCGGATTGAACCGGTCTTCAACCGCTCAAAACCGGTCAAAACCTGTCCAATAATGGTTTATGACATAAAATCCGTATGGCAGAAACCGGTTTGTACTGGTTCTCAACCAGAATCAACTGGTCGGAACTGGTTTGAACCAGATCAAACCGGTCTCAACCGGATTGAACTGGTTTTAACAGCTCAAAAACGGTTAAAGCCTGTCCAATAATGGTTTATGACATAAAATCGGCATGGAATAAACCGGTTTGAACTGGTTTACAACCAGAACCAACTGGTCGGAACTGGTTTGAACCGCACTGAACCGGTTTGAACCGGATTAAACCGGTTTGAACAGCGCAAAACCGGTTATTATCTGTCCAATATTCATTTAAGACATAAAATCTGCATGGAATAAAGCGGGTTCAACTGGTTCTCAACCAGAATCAACTGGTCGGAACTGGTTTCAACCGGATTAAACCGGTCTGAACCGGATTGAACCGGTTTCAACCGCTCAAAACCGGTCAAAACCTGTCCAATAATGGTTTATGACATAAAATCCGTATGGCAGAAACCGGTTTGTACTGGTTCTCAACCAGAATCAACTGGTCGGAACTGGTTTGAACCAGATCAAACCGGTCTCAACCGGATTGAACTGGTTTTAACAGCTCAAAAACGGTTAAAGCCTGTCCAATAATGGTTTATGACATAAAATCGGCATGGAATAAACCGGTATGAACTGGTTTACAACCAGAACCAACTGGTCGGAACTGGTTTGAACCGCACTGAACCGGTTTGAACCGGATTAAACCGGTTTGAACAGCGCAAAACCGGTTATCATCTGTCCAATATTCATTTAAGACATAAAATCTGCATGGAATAAAGCGGGTTCAACTGGTTCTCAACCAGACTCCACTGGTCGGAACTGGTTTCAACCGGATTAAACCGGTCTGAACCGGATTGAACCGGTTTCAACCGCTCAAAACCGGTCAAAACCTGTCCAATAAAGGTTTATGACATAAAATCGGCATGGAATAAACCGGTTTGAACTGGTTTACAACCAGAACCAACTGGTCGGAACTGGTTTGAACCGCACTGAACCGGTTTGAACCGGATTAAATCGGTTTGAACAGCGCAAAACCGGTTATTATCTGTCCAATATTCATTTAAGACATAAAATCTGCATGGAATAAAGCGGGTTCAACTGCTTCTCAACCAGACTCCACTGGTCGGAACTGGTTTCAACCGGATTAAACCGGTCTGAACCGGATTGAACCGGTTTCAACCGCTCAAAACCGGTCAAAACCTGTCCAATAATGGTTTATGACATAAAATCCGTATGGCAGAAACCGGTTTGTACTGGTTCTCAACCAGAATCAACTGGTCGGAACTGGTTTGAACCAGATCAAACCGGTCTCAACCGGATTGAACTGGTTTTAACAGCTCAAAAACGGTTAAAGCCTGTCCAATAATGGTTTATGACATAAAATCGGCATGGAATAAACCGGTTTGAACTGGTTTACAACCAGAACCAACTGCTCGGAACTGGTTTGAACCGCACTGAACCGGTTTGAACCGGATTAAACCGGTTTGAACAGCGCAAAACCGGTTATTATCTGTCCAATATTCATTTAAGACATAAAATCTGCATGGAATAAAGCGGGTTCAACTGGTTCTCAACCAGAATCAACTGGTCGGAACTGGTTTCAACCGGATTAAATCGGTCTGAACCGGATTAAACCGGTTTCAACCGCTCAAAACCTGTCCAATAATGGTTTATGACATAAAATCCGTATGGCAGAAACCGGTTTGTACTGGTTCTCAACCAGAATCAACTGGTCGGAACTGTTTTGAACCAGATCAAACCGGTCACAACCGGATTGAACTGGTTTTAACAGCTCAGAAACGGTTAAAGCCTGTCCAATAATGGTTTATGACATAAAATCGGCATGGAATAAACCGGTATGAACTGGTTTACAACCAGAACCAACTGGTCGGAACTGGTTTGAACCGCACTGAACCGGTTTGAACCGGATTAAACCGGTTTGAACAGCGGAAAACCGGTTATTATCTGTCCAATATTCATTTAAGACATAAAATCTGCATGGAATAAAGCGGGTTCAACTGGTTCTCAACCAGACTCCACTGGTCGGAACTGGTTTCAACCGGATTAAACCGGTCTGAACCGGATTGAACCGGTTTCAACCGCTCAAAACCGGTCAAAACCTGTCCAATAATGGTTTATGACATAAAATCCGTATGGCAGAAACCGGTTTGTACTGGTTCTCAACCAGAATCAACTGGTCGGAACTGGTTTGAACCAGATCAAACCGGTCTCAACCGGATTGAACTGGTTTTAACAGCTCAAAAACGGTTAAAGCCTGTCCAATAATGGTTTATGACATAAAATCGGCATGGAATAAACCGGTTTGAACTGGTTTACAACCAGAACCAAATGCTCGGAACTGGTTTGAACCGCAATGAACCGGTTTGAACCGGATTAAACCGGTTTGAACAGCGCAAAACCGGTTATCATCTGTCCAATATTCATTTAAGACATAAAATCTGCATGGAATAAAGCGGGTTCAACTGGTTCTCAACCAGACTCCACTGGTCGGAACTGGTTTCAACCGGATTAAACCGGTCTGAACCGGATTGAACCGGTTTCAACCGCTCAAAACCGGTCAAAACCTGTCCAATAAAGGTTTATGACATAAAATCGGCATGGAATAAACCGGTTTGAACTGGTTTACAACCAGAACCAACTGGTCGGAACTGGTTTGAACCGCACTGAACCGGTTTGAACCGGATTAAATCGGTTTGAACAGCGCAAAACCGGTTATTATCTGTCCAATATTCATTTAAGACATAAAATCTGCATGGAATAAAGCGGGTTCAACTGCTTCTCAACCAGACTCCACTGGTCGGAACTGGTTTCAACCGGATTAAACCGGTCTGAACCGGATTGAACCGGTTTCAACCGCTCAAAACCGGTCAAAACCTGTCCAATAATGGTTTATGACATAAAATCCGTATGGCAGAAACCGGTTTGTACTGGTTCTCAACCAGAATCAACTGGTCGGAACTGGTTTCAACCGGATTAAACCGGTCTGAACCGGATTGAACCGGTTTCAAACGCCCAAAACCGGTCAAAACCTGTCCAATAATGGTTTATGACATAAAATCCGTATGGAAGAAACCGGTTTGTACTGGTTCTCAACCAGAATCAACTGGTCGGAACTGGTTTGAACCAGATCAAACCGGTCTCAACCGGATTGAACTGGTTTTAACAGCTCAAAAACGGTTAAAGCCTGTCCAATAATGGTTTATGACATAAAATCGGCATGGAATAAACCGGTTTGAACTGGTTTACAACCAGAACCAACTGGTCGGAACTGGTTTGAACCACACTGAACCGGTTTGAACCGGATTAAACCGGTTTGAACAGCGCAAAACCGGTTATTATCTGTCCAATATTCATTTAAGACATAAAATTTGCATGAAATAAAGCGGGTTCAACTATTTCTCAACCAGAATCAACTGGTCGGAACTGGTTTCAACCGGATTAAACCGGTCTGAACCGGAATGAACCGGTTTCAACCGCTCAAAACCGGTCAAAACCTGTCCAATAATGGTTTATGACATAAAATCCGTATGGCAGAAACCGGTTTGTACTGGTTCTCAACCAGAATCAACTGGTCGGAACTGGTTTGAACCAGATCAAACCGGTCTCAACCGGATTGAACTGGTTTTAACACCTCAAAAACAGTTAAAGCCTGTCCAATAATGATTCATGACATAAAATCGGCATGGAATAAACCGGTTTGAACTGGTTTACAAACAGAACCAACTGCTCGGAACTGGCTCGAACCACAGTGAACCGGTCAGAACCGGATTGAACCGGTTTCAAATGCTCAAAACCGGTCAAAACCTGTCCAATAATGGTTTATGACATAAAATCCGTATGGCAGAAACCGGTTTGTACTGGTTCACAACCAGAATCAATTGGTCGGAACTGGTTTGAACCAGATCAAACCGGTCTCAACCGGATTGAACTGGTTTTAACAGCTCAAAAACGGTTAAAGCCTGTCCAATAATGGTTTATGACATAAAATCGGCATGGAATAAACCGGTTGAACTGGTTTACAACCAGAACCAACTGGTCGGAACTGGTTTGAACCGCACTGAACCGGTTTGAACCGGATTAAACCGGTTTGAACAGCGCAAAACCGGTTATTATCTGTCCAATATTCATTTAAGACATAAAATCTGCATGGAATAAAGCGGGTTCAACTGGTTCTCAACCAGAATCAACTGGTCGGAACTGGTTTCAACCGGATTAAACCGGTCTGAACCGGATTGAACCGGTTTCAACCGCTCAAAACCGGTCAAAACCTGTCCAAGAATGGTTTATGACATAAAATCCGTATGGCAGAAACCGGTTTGTACTGGTTCTCAACCAGAATCAACTGGTCGGAACTGGTTTGAACCAGATCAAACCGGTTTCAACCGGATTGAACTGGTTTTAACAGCTCAAAAACGGTTAAAGCCTGTCCAATAATGGTTTATGACATAAAATCGGCATGGAATAAACCGGTTTGAACTGGTTTACAACCAGAACCAACTGGTCGGAACTGGTTTGAACCGCACTGAACCGGTCTGAACCGGATTAAACCAGTTTGAACAGCGCAAAACCGGTTATTATCTGTCCAATATTCATTTAAGACATAAAATTTGCATGAAATAAAGCGGGTTCAACTATTTCTCAACCAGAATCAACTGGTCGGAACTGGTTTCAACCGGATTAAACCGGTCTGAACCGGAATGAACCGGTTTCAACCGCTCAAAACCGGTCAAAACCTGTCCAATAATGGTTTATGACATAAAATCCGTATGGCAGAAACCGGTTTGTACTGGTTCTCAACCAGAATCAACTGGTCGGAACTGGTTTGAACCAGATCAAACCGGTCTCAACCGGATTGAACTGGTTTTAACAGCTCAAAAACGGTTAAATCCTGTCCAATAATTGTTTATGACCTAAAATCGGCATGGAATAAACCGGTTTGAACTGGTTTACAACCAGAACCAACTGGTCGGAACTGGTTTGAACCGCACTGAACCGGTTTGAACCGGATTAAACCGGTTTGAACAGCGCAAAACCGGTTATTATCTGTCCAATATTCATTTAAGACATAAAATCTGCATGGAATAAAGCGGGTTCAACTGATTCTCAACCAGACTCCACTGGTCGGAACTGGTTTCAACCGGATTAAACCGGTCTGAACCGGAATGAACCGGTTTCAACCGCTCAAAACCGGTCAAAACCTGTCCAATAATGGTTTATGACATAAAATTATGGCAGAAACCGGTTTGTATCAACTGGTCGGAACTGGTTTGAACCAGATCAAACCGGTCTTTGAACTGGTTTTAACAAACAGAACATAAAATCAACTGGGTTTACAAACAGGAACTGGTTCTGGTTCGAACCAACAGTGAACCGGTCAGAACCGGATTCAACCGCCGGTCAAAACCGGTCAACCGCTCAAAACCGGTCAAAACCTGTCCAATAATGGTTTATGACATAAAATCCGTATGGCAGAAACCGGTTTGTACTGGTTCTCAACCAGAATCAACTGGTCGGAACTGGTTTGAACCAGATCAAACCGGTCTCAACCGGATTGAACTGGTTTTAACAGCTCAACAACGGTTAAAGCCTGTCCAATAATGGTTTATGACATAAAATCGGCATGGAATAAACCGGTTTGAACTTGTTTACAACCAGAACCAAAGGGTCGGAACTGGTTTGAACCGCACTGAACCGGTTTGAACCGGATTAAACCAGTTTGAACAGCGCAAAACCGGTTATTATCTGTCCAATATTCATTTAAGACATAAAATCTGCATGGAATAAAGCGGGTTCAACTGGTTCTCAACCAGAATCAACTGGTCGGAACTGGTTTCAACCGGATTCAACCGGTCTGAACCGGAATGAACCGGTTTCAACCGCTCAAAACCAGTCAAAACCTGTCCAGTAATGGTTTATGAGATAAAATCCATATGGCAGAAACCGGGTTGTACTGGTTCTCAACCAGAATCAATTGGTCGGAACTGGTTTGAACCAGATCAAACCGGTCTCAACCGGATTGAACTGGTTTTAACAGCTCAACAACGGTTAAAGCCTGTCCAATAATGGTTTATGACATAAAATCGGCATGGAATAAACCGGTTTGAACTGGTTTACAAACAGAACCAACTGGTCGGAACTGGTTTGAACCACACTGAACCGGTCTGATCCGGATTGAACCGGTTTCAACCGCTCAAAACCGGTCAAAACCTGTCCAATAATGGTTTATGACATAAAATCCGTATGGCAGAAACCGGTTTGTACTGGTTCTCAACCAGAATCAACTGGTCGGAACTGGTTTGAACCAGATCAAACCGGTCTCAACCGGATTGAACTGGTTTTAACAGCTCAAAAACGGTTAAATCCTGTCCAATAATTGTTTATGACCTAAAATCGGCATGGAATAAACCGGTTTGAACTGGTTTACAACCAGAACCAACTGGTCGGAACTGGTTTGAACCGCACTGAACCGGTTTGAACCGGATTAAACCGGTTTGAACAGCGCAAAACCGGTTATTATCTGTCCAATATTCATTTAAGACATAAAATCTGCATGGAATAAAGCGGGTTCAACTGATTCTCAACCAGAATCAACTGGTCGGAACTGGTTTCAACCGGATTAAACCGGTCTGAACCGGAATGAACCGGTTTCAACCGCTCAAAACCGGTCAAAACCTGTCCAATAATGGTTTATGACATAAAATCCGTATGGCAGAAACCGGTTTGTACTGGTTCTCAACCAGAATCAACTGGTCGGAACTGGTTTGAACCAGATCAAACCGGTCTCAACCGGATTGAACTGGTTTTAACACCTCAAAAACGGTTAAAGCCTGTCCAATAATGATTCATGACATAAAATCGGCATGGAATAAACCGGTTTGAACTGGTTTACAAACAGAACCAACTGCTCGGAACTGGCTCGAACCACAGTGAACCGGTCAGAACCGGATTGAACCGGTTTCAACCGCTCAAAACCGGTCAAAACCTGTCCAATAATGGTTTATGACATAAAATCCGTATGGCAGAAACCGGTTTGTACTGGTTCACAACCAGAATCAATTGGTCGGAACTGGTTTGAACCAGATCAAACCGGTCTCAACCGGATTGAACTGGTTTTAACAGCTCAAAAACGGTTAAAGCCTGTCCAGTCATGGTTTATGACATAAAATCGGCATGGAATAAACCGGTTTGAACTGGTTTACAACCAGAACCAACTGGTCGGAACTGGTTTGAACCGCACTGAACCGGTTTGAACCGGATTAAACCGGTTTGAACAGCGCAAAACCGGTTATTATCTGTCCAATATTCATTTAAGACATAAAATAAGCATGGAATAAAGCGGGTTCAACTGGTTCTCAACCAGACTCCACTGGTCGGAACTGGTTTCAACCGGATTAAACCGGTCTGAACCGGATTGAACCGGTTTCAACCGCTCAAAACCGGTCAAAACCTGTCCAATAATGGTTTATGACATAAAATCCGTATGGCAGAAACCGGTTTGTACTGGTTCTCAACCAGAATCAACTGGTCGGAACTGGTTTGAACCAGATCAAACCGGTCTCAACCGGATTGAACTGGTTTTAACAGCTCAAAAACGGTTAAAGCCTGTCCAATAATGGTTTATGACATAAAATCGGCATGGAATAAACCGGTTTGAACTGGTTTACAACCAGAACCAACTGGTCGGAACTGGTTTGAACCGCACTGAACCGGTTTGAACCGGATTAAATCGGTTTGAACAGCGCAAAACCGGTTATTATCTGTCCAATATTCATTTAAGACATAAAATCTGCATGGAATAAAGCGGGTTCAACTGGTTCTCAACCAGAATCAACTGGTCGGAACTGGTTTCAACCGGATTAAACCGGTCTGAACCGGATTGAACCGGTTTCAACCGCTCAAAACCGGTCAAAACCTGTCCAATAATGGTTTATGACATAAAATCCGTATGGCAGAAACCGGTTTGTACTGGTTCTCAACCAGAATCAACTGGTCGGAACTGGTTTGAACCAGATCAAACCGGTCTCAACCGGATTGAACTGGTTTTAACAGCTCAAAAACGGTTAAAGCCTGTCCAATAATGGTTTATGACATAAAATCGGCATGGAATAAACCGGTTTGAACTGGTTTACAACCAGAACCAACTGGTCGGAACTGGTTTGAACCGCACTGAACCGGTTTGAACCGGATTAAACCGGTTTGAACAGCGCAAAACCGGTTATTATCTGTCCAATATTCATTTAAGACATAAAATCTGCATGGAATAAAGCGGGTTCAACTGGTTCTCAACCAGAATCAACTGGTCGGAACTGGTTTCAACCGGATTAAACCGGTCTGAACCGGATTGAACCGGTTTCAACCGCTCAAAACCGGTCAAAACCTGTCCAATAATGGTTTATGACATAAAATCCGTATGGCAGAAACCGGTTTGTACTGGTTCTCAACCAGAATCAACTGGTCGGAACTGGTTTGAACCAGATCAAACCGGTCTCAACCGGATTGAACTGGTTTTAACAGCTCAAAAACGGTTAAAGCCTGTCCAATAATGGTTTATGACATAAAATCGGCATGGAATAAACCGGTATGAACTGGTTTACAACCAGAACCAACTGGTCGGAACTGGTTTGAACCGCACTGAACCGGTTTGAACCGGATTAAACCGGTTTGAACAGCGCAAAACCGGTTATTATCTGTCCAATATTCATTTAAGACATAAAATCTGCATGGAATAAAGCGGGTTCAACTGGTTCTCAACCAGAATCAACTGGTCGGAACTGGTTTCAACCGGATTAAATCGGTCTGAACCGGATTAAACCGGTTTCAACCGGTCAAAACCTGTCCAATAATGGTTTATGACATAAAATCCGTATGGCAGAAACCGGTTTGTACTGGTTCTCAACCAGAATCAACTGGTCGGAACTGGTTTGAAACAGATCAAACCGGTCTCAACCGGATTGAACTGGTTTTAACAGCTCAAAAACGGTTAAAGCCTGTCCAATAATGGTTTATGACATAAAATCGGCATGGAATAAACCGGTATGAACTGGTTTACAACCAGAACCAACTGGTCGGAACTGGTTTGAACCGCACTGAACCGGTTTGAACCGGATTAAACCGGTTTGAACAGCGCAAAACCGGTTATTATCTGTCTAATATTGATTTAAGACATAAAATCTACATGGAATAAAGCGGGTTCAACTGGTTCTCAACCAGACTCCACTGGTCGGAACTGGTTTCAACCGGATTAAACCGGTCTGAACCGGATTGAACCGGTTTCAACCGCTCAAAACCGGTCAAAACCTGTCCAATAATGGTTTATGACATAAAATCCGTATGGCAGAAACCGGTTTGTACTGGTTCTCAACCAGAATCAACTGGTCGGAACTGGTTTGAACCAGATCAAACCGGTCTCAACCGGATTGAACTGGTTTTAACAGCTCAAAAACGGTTAAAGCCTGTCCAATAATGGTTTATGACATAAAATCGGCATGGAATAAACCGGTTTGAACTGGTTTACAACCAGAACCAACTGGTCGGAACTGGTTTGAACCGCACTGAACCGGTTTGAACCGGATTAAACCGGTTTGAACAGCGCAAAACCGGTTATTATCTGTCCAATATTCATTTAAGACATAAAATCTGCATCGAATAAAGCGGGTTCAACTGGTTCTCAAGCAGAATCAACTGGTCGGAACTGGTTTCAACCGGATTAAACCGGTCTGAACCGGATTGAACCGGTTTCAACCGCTCAAAACCGGTCAAAACCTGTCCAATAATGGTTTATGACATAAAATCCGTATGGCAGAAACCGGTTTGAACTGGTTCTCAACCAGAATCAACTGGTCGGAACTGGTTAGAACCAGGTCAAACCGGTCTCAACCGGATTGAACTGGTTTTAACAGCTCAGAAACGGTTAAAGCATGTCCAATAAAGGTTTATGACATAAAATCGGCATGGAATAAACCGGTATGAACTGGTTTACAACCAGAACCAACTGGTCGGAACTGGTTTGAACCGCACTGAACCGGTTTGAACCGGATTAAACCGGTTTGAACAGCGCAAAACCGGTTATTATCTGTCCAATATTCATTTAAGACATAAAATCTGCATGGAATAAAGCGGGTTCAACTGGTTCTCAACCAGAATCAACTGGTCGGAACTGGTTTCAACCGGATTAAATCGGTCTGAACCGGATTAAACCGTTTTCAACCGGTCAAAACCTGTCCAATAATGGTTTATGACATAAAATCCGTATGGCAGAAACCGGTTTGTACTGGTTCTCAACCAGAATCAACTGGTCGGAACTGGTTTGAACCAGATCAAACCGGTCTCAACCGGATTGAACTGGTTTTAACAGCTCAAAAACGGTTAAAGCCTGTCCAATAATGGTTTATGACATAAAATCGGCATGGAATAAACCGGTATGAACTGGTTTACAACCAGAACCAACTGGTCGGAACTGGTTTGAACCGCACTGAACCGGTTTGAACCGGATTAAACCGGTTTGAACAGCGCAAAACCGGTTATTATCTGTCCAATATTCATTTAAGACATAAAATCTGCATGGAATAAAGCGGGTTCAACTGGTTCTCAACCAGAATCAACTGGTCGGAACTGGTTTCAACCGGATTAAACCGGTCTGAACCGGATTGAACCGGTTTCAACCGCTCAAAACCGGTCAAAACCTGTCCAATAATGGTTTATGACATAAAATCCGTATGGCAGAAACCGGTTTGTACTGGTTCTCAACCAGAATCAATGGTCGGAACTGGTTTGAACCAGATCAAACCGGTCTCAACCGGATTGAACTGGTTTTAACAGCTCAAAAACGGTTAAAGCATGTCCAATAATGGTTTATGACATAAAATCGGAATGGAATAAACCGGTTTGAACTGGTTTACAACCAGAACCAACTGCTCGGAACTGGTTTGAACCGCAATGAACCGGTTTGAACCGGATTAAACCGGTTTGAACAGCGCAAAACCGGTTATTATCTGTCCAATATTCATTTAAGACATAAAATCTGCATGAAATAAAGCGGGTTCAACTGGTTCTCAACCAGAATCAACTGGTCGGAACTGGTTTCAACCGGATTAAACCGGTCTGAACCGGAATGAACCGGTTTCAACCGCTCAAAACCGGTCAAAACCTGTCCAATAATGGTTTATGACATAAAATCCGTATGGCAGAAACCGGTTTGTACTGGTTCTCAACCAGAATCAACTGGTCGGAACTGGTTTGAACCAGATCAAACCGGTCTCAACCGGATTGAACTGGTTTTAACAGCTCAAAAACGGTTAAAGCCTGTCCAATAATGGTTTATGACATAAAATCGGCATGGAATAAACCGGTTTGAACTGGTTTACAAACAGAACCAACTGGTCGGAACTGGTTTGAACCACACTGAACCGGTCTGAACCGGATTGAACCGGTTTCAACCGCTCAAAACCGGTCAAAACCTGTCCAATAATGGTTTATGACATAAAATCCGTATGGCAGAAACCGGTTTGTACTGGTTCTCAACCAGAATCAACTGGTCGGAACTGGTTTGAACCAGATCAAACCGGTCTCAACCGGATTGAACTGGTTTTAACAGCTCAAAAACGGTTAAAGCCTGTCCAATAATGGTTTATGACATAAAATCGGCATGGAATAAACCGGTTTGAACTGGTTTACAACCAGAACCAACTGGTCGGAACTGGTTTGAACCGCACTGAACCGGTTTGAACCGGATTAAACCGGTTTGAACAGCGCAAAACCGGTTATTATCTGTCCAATATTCATTTAAGACATAAAATCTGCATGGAATAAAGCGGGTTCAACTGGTTCTCAACCAGAATCAACTGGTCGGAACTGGTTTCAACCGGATTAAACCGGTCTGAACCGGATTGAACCGGTTTCAACCGCTCAAAACCGGTCAAAACCTGTCCAATAATGGTTTATGACATAAAATCCGAATGGCAGAAACCGGTTTGTACTGGTTCTCAACCAGAATCAAGTGGTCGGAACTGGTTTGAACCAGATCAAACCGGTCTCAACCGGATTGAACTGGTTTTAACAGCTCAAAAACCGTTAAAGCATGTCCAATAATGGTTTATGACATAACATCGGCATGGAATAAACCGGTTTGAACTTTTTTACAACCAGAACCAACTGGTCGGAACTGGTTTGAACCGCACTGAACCGGTTTGAACCGGATTAAACCGGTTTGAACAGCGCAAAACCGGTTATTATCTGTCCAATATTCATTTAAGACATAAAATCTGCATGGAATAAAGCGGGTTCAACTGGTTCTCAACCAGAATCAACTGGTCGGAACTGGTTTCAACCGGATTAAACCGGTCTGAACCGGATTGAACCAGTTTCAACCGCTCAAAACCGGTCAAAACCTGTCGAATAATGGTTTATGACATAAAATCCGTATGGCAGAAACCGGTTTGTACTGGTTCTCAACCAGAATCAACTGGTCGGAACTGGTTTGAACCAGATCAAACCGGTCTCAGCCGGATTGAACTGGTTTTAACAGCTCAAAAACGGTTAAAGCCTGTCCAATAATGGTTTATGACATAAAATCGGCATGGAATAAACCGGTTTGAAATGGTTCACAAACAGAACCAACTGGTCGGAACTGGTTTGAACCACACTGAACCGGTCTGAACCGGATTGAACCGGTTTCAACCGCTCAAAATCGGTCAAAACCTGTCCAATAATGGTTTATGACAGAAAATCCGTATGGCAGAAACCGGTTTGTACTGGTTCTCAACCAGAATCAATTGGTCGGAACTGGTTTGAACCAGATCAAACCGGTCTCAGCCGGATTGAACTGGTTTTAACAGCTCAACAATGGTTAAAGCCTGTCCAATAATGGTTTGTGACATAAAATCGGCATGGAATAAACCGGTTTGAACTGGTTTACAACCAGAACCAACTGGTCGGAACTGGTTTGAACCGCACTGAACCGGTTTGAACCGGATTAAACCGGTTTGAACAGCGCAAAACCGGTTATTATCTGTCCAATATTCATTTAACACATAAAATCTGCATGGAATAAAGCGGGTTCAACTGATTCTCAACCAGAATCAACTGGTCGGAACTGGTTTCAACCGGATTAAACCGGTCTGAACCGGATTGAACCGGTTTCAACAGCTCAAAACCGGTCAAAACCTGTCCAATAATGGTTTATGA
>JAECUM010090923.1:0-11416 GCA_016617855.1 Megalonaias nervosa
AAAATCGGCATGGAATAAACCGGTTTGAAATGGTTCACAAACAGAACCAACTGGTCGGAACTGGTTTGAACCACACTGAACCGGTCTGAACCGGATTAAACCGGTTTCAACCGCTCAAAACCGGTCAAAACCTGTCCAATAATGGTTTATGACATAAAATCCGTATGGCAGAAACCGGTTTGTACTGGTTCTCAACCAGAATCAACTGGTCGGAACTGTTTTGAACCAGATCAAACCGGTCTCAACCGGATTGAACTGGTTTTAACAGCTCAAAAACGGTTAAAGCATGTCCAATAATGGTTTATGACATAAAATCGGCATGGAATAAACCGGTTTGAACTGGTTTACAACCAGAACCAACTGGTCGGAACTGGTTTGAACCGCACTGAACCGGTTTGAACCGGATTAAACCGGTTTAAAAAGCGCAACACCGGTTATTATCTATCCAATATTCATTTAAGGCATAAAATCTGCATGGAATAAAGCGGGTTCAACTGGTTCTCAACCAGAATCAACTGGTCGGAACTGGTTTCAATCGGATTAAACCGGTCTGAACCGGAATGAACCGGTTTCAACCGCTCAAAACCGGTCAAAACCTGTCCAATAATGGTTTATGACATAAAATCCGTATGGCAGAAACCGGTTTGTACTGGTTCTCAACCAGAATCAACTGGTCGGAACTGGTTTGAACCAGATCAAACCGGTCTCAACCGGATTGAACTGGTTTTAACAGCTCAAAAACGGTTAAAGCCTGTCCAATAATGGTTTATGACATAAAATCGGCATGGAATAAACCGGTTTGAACTGGTTTACAACCAGAACCAACTGGTCGGAACTGGTTTGAACCGCACTGAACCGGTTTGAACCGGATTAAACCGGTTTGAACAGCGCAAAACCGGTTATTATCTGTCCAATATTCATTTAAGACATAAAATCTGCATGGAATAAAGCGGGTTCAACTGGTCTCAACCAGAATCAACTGGTCGGAACTGGTTTCAACCGGATTAAACCGGTCTGAACCGGATTGAACCGGTTTCAACCGCTCAAAACCGGTCAAAACCTGTCCAATAATGGTTTATGACATAAAATCCGTATGGCAGAAACCGGTTTGTACTGGTTCTCAACCAGAATCAACTGGTCGGAACTGGTTTGAACCAGATCAAACCGGTCTCAACCGGATTGAACTGGTTTTAACAGCTCAACAACGGTTAAAGCCTGTCCAATAATGGTTTATGACATAAAATCGGCATGGAATAAACCGGTTTGAACTGGTTTACAACCAGAACCAACTGGTCGGAACTGGTTTCAACCGGATTAAACCGGGCTGAACCGGAATGAACCGGTTTCAACCGATCAAAACCGGTCAAGACCTGTCCAATAATGGTTTATGACATAAAATCCGTTTGGCAGAAACCGGTTTGTACTGGTTCTCAACCAGAATCAACTGGTCGGAACTGGTTTGAACCAGATCAAACCGGTCTCAACCGGATTGAACTGGTTTTAACAGCTCAAAAACGGTTAAAGCCTGTCCAATAATGGTTTATGACATAAAATCGGCATGGAATAAACCGGTTTGAACTGGTTTACAACCAGAACCAACTGGTCGGAACTGGTTTGAACCGCACTGAACCGGTTTGAACCGGATTAAACCGGTTTGAACAGCGCAAAACCGGTTATTATCTGTCCAATATTCATTTAAGACATAAAATCTGCATGGAATAAAGCGGGTTCAACTGGTTCTCAACCAGAATCAACTGGTCGGAACTGGTTTCAACCGGATTAAACCGGTCTGAACCGGAATGAACCGGTTTCAACCGCTCAAAACCGGTCAAAACCTGTCCAATAATGGTTTATGACATAAAATCCGTATGGCAGAAACCGGTTTGTACTGGTTCTCAACCAGAATCAACTGGTCGGAACTGGTTTGAACCAGATCAAACCGGTCTCAACCGGATTGAACTGGTTTTAACAGCTCAAAAACGGTTAAAGCCTGTCCAATAATGGTTTATGACATAAAATCGGCATGGAATAAACCGGTTTGAACTGGTTTACAACCAGAACCAACTGGTCGGAACTGGTTTGAACCGCACTGAACCGGTTTGAACCGGATTAAACCGGTTTGAACAGCGCAAAACCGGTTATTATCTGTCCAATATTCATTTAAGACATAAAATCTGCATGGAATAAAGCGGGTTCAACTGGTTCTCAACCAGAATCAACTGGTCGGAACTGGTTTCAACCGGATTAAACCGGTCTGAACCGGAATGAACCGGTTTCAACCGCTCAAAACCGGTCAAAACCTGTCCAATAATGGTTTATGACATAAAATCCGTATGGCAGAAACCGGTTTGTACTGGTTCTCAACAAGAATCAACTGGTCGGAACTGGTTTGAACCAGATCAAACCGGTCTCAACCGGATTGAACTGGTTTTAACAGCTCAAAAACGGTTAAAGCCTGTCCAATAATGGTTTATGACATAAAATCGGCATGGAATAAACCGGTTTGAACTGGTTTACAACCAGAACCAACTGGTCGGAACTGGTTTGAACCGCACTGAACCGGTTTGAACTGGATTAAACCGGTTTGAACAGCGCAAAACCGGTTATTATCTGTCCAATATTCTTTTAAGACATAAAATCTGCATGGAATAAAGCGGGTTCAACTGGTTCTCAACCAGACTCCACTGGTCGGAACTGGTTTCAACCGGATTAAACCGGTCTGAATCGGATTGAACCTGTTTCAACCGCTCAAAACCGGTCAAAACCTGTCCAATAATGGTTTATGACATAAAATCCGTATGGCAGAAACCGGTTTGTACTGGTTCTCAACCAGAATCAACTGGTCGGACCTGGTTTGAACCAGATCAAACCGGTCTCAACCGGATTGAACTGGTTTTAACAGCTCAACAACGGTTAAAGCCTGTCCAATAATTGTTTATGACCTAAAATCGGCATGGAATAAGCCGGTTTGAACTGGTTTACAACCAGAACCAACTGGTCGGAACTGGTTTGAACCGCACTGAACCGGTTTGAACCGGATTAAACCGGTTTGAACAGCGCAATACCGGTTATTATCTGTCCAATATTCATTTAAGACATAAAATCTGCATGGAATAAAGCGGGTTCAACTGATTCTCAACCAGAATCAACTGGTCGGAACTGGTTTCAACCGGATTAAACCGGTCTGAACCGGATTGAACCGGTTTCAACAGCTCAAAACCGGTGAAAACCTGTTCAATAATGGTTTATGACATAAAATCCGTATGGCAGAAACCGGTTTGTACTGGTTCTCAACCAGAATCAACTGGTCGGAACTGGTTTGAACCAGATCAAACCGGTCTCAACCGGATTGAACTGGTTTTAACAGCTCAAAAACGGTTAAAGCCTGCCCAATAATGGTTTATGACATAAAATCGGCATGGAATAAACCGGTTTGAACTGGTTTACAACCAGATCCAACTGGTCGGAACTGTTTTGAACCGCACTGAACCGGTTTGAACCGGATTAAATCGGTTTGAACAGCGCAAAACCGGTTATTATCTGTCCAATATTCATTTAAGACATAAAATCTGCATGGAATAAAGCGGGTTCAACTGGTTCTCAACCAGAATCAACTGGTCGGAACTGGTTTCAACCGGATTAAACCGCTCTGAACCGGAATGAACCGGTTTCAACCGCTCAAAACCGCTCAAAACCTGTCCAATAATGGTTTATGACATAAAATCCGTATGGCAGAAACCGCTTTGTACTGGTTCTCAACCAGAATCAACTGGTCGGAACTGGTTTGAACCAGATCAAACCGGTCTCAACCGGATTGAACTGGTTTTAACAGCTCAAAAACGGTTAACGCCTGTCCAATAATGATTTATGACATAAAATCGGCATGGAATAAACCGGTTTGAACTGGTTTACAAACAGAACCAACTGGTCGGAACTGGTTCGAACCACAGTGAACCGGCCTGAACCGGATTGAACCGGTTTCAACCGCTCAAAACCGGTCAAAACCTGTCCAATAATGGTTTATGACATAAAATCCGTATGGCAGAAAACGGTTTGTACTGGTTCTCAACCAGAATCAACTGGTCGGAACTGGTTTGAACCAGATCAAACCGGTTTCAACCGGATTGAATTTTTTTTAACAGCTCAAAAACGGTTAAAGCCTGTCCAATAATGGTTTATGACATAAAATCGGCATGGAATAAACCGGTTTGAACTGGTTTACAACCAGAACCAACTGGTCGGAACTGGTTTCAACCGGATTAAACCGGTCTGAACCGGAATGAACCGGTTTCAACCGATCAAAACCGGTCAAGACCTGTCCAATAATGGTTTATGACATAAAATCCGTATGGCAGAAACCGGTTTGTACTGGTTCTCAACCAGAATCAACTGGTCGGAACTGGTTTGAACCAGATCAAACCGGTCTCAACCGGATTGAACTGGTTTTAACAGCTCAAAAACGGTTAAAGCCTGTCCAATAATGGTTTATGACATAAAATCGGCATGGAATAAACCGGTATGAACTGGTTTACAACCAGAAACAACTGGTCGGAACTGGTTTGAACCGCACTGAACCGGTTTGAACCGGATTAAACCGGTTTAAAAAGCGCAAAACCGGTTATTATCTATCCAATATTCATTTAAGGCATAAAATCTGCATGGAATAAAGCGGGTTCAACTGGTTCTCAACCAGAATCAACTAGTCGGAACTGGTTTCAACCGGATTAAACCGGTCTGAACCGGATTGAACCGGTTTCAACCGCTCAAAACCGGTCAAAATCTGTCCAATAATGGTTTATGACATAAAATCCGTATGGCAGAAACCGGTTTGAACTGGTTCTCAACCAGAATCAACTGGTCGGAACTGGTTTGAACCAGATCAAACCGGTCTCAACCGGATTGAACAGGTTTTAACAGCTCAAACACGGTTAAAGCCTGTCCAATAATGGTTTATGACATAAAATCGGTATGGAATAAACCGGTTTGAACTGGTTTACAACCAGAACCAACTGGTCGGAACTGGTTTGAACCGCACTGAACCGGTTTGAACCGGATTAAACCGGTTTGAACAGCGCAAAACCGGTTATGATCTGTCCAATATTCATTTAAGACATAAAATCTGCATGGAATAAAGCGGGTTCAAATGGTTCTCAACCAGAATCAACTGGTCGGAACTGGTTTCAACCGGATTAAACCGGTCTGAACCGGATTGAACCGGTTTCAACCGCTCAAAACCGGTCAAAACCTGTCCAATAATGGTTTATGACATAAAATTCCGTATGGCAGAAACCGGTTTGTACTGGTTCTCAACCAGAATCAACTGGTCGGAACTGGTTTGAACCAGATCAAACCGGTCTCAACCGGATTGAACTGGTTTTAACAGCTCAAAAGCGGTTAAAGCCTGTCCAATAATGGTTTATGACATAAAATCGGCATGGAATAAGCCGGTATGAACTGGTTTACAACCAGAACCAACTGGTCGGAACTGGTTTGAACCGCACTGAACCGGTTTGAACCGGATTAAACCGGTTTGAACAGCGCAAAACCGGTTATTATCTGTCCAATATTCATTTAAGACATAAAATCTGCATGGAATAAAGCGGATTCAACTGAATCTCAACCAGAATCAACTGGTCGGAACTGGTTTCAACCGGATTAAACCGGTCTGAACCGGATTGAACCGGTTTCAAACGCCCAAAACCGGTCATAACCTGTCCAATAATGGTTTATGACATAAAATCCGTATGGCAGAAACCGGTTTGAACTGGTTCTCAACCAGAATCAAGTGGTCGGAACTGGTTTGAACCAGATCAAACCGGTCTCAACCGGATTGAACTGGTTTTAACAGCTCAAAAACGGTTAAAGCATGTCCAATAATGGTTTATGACATAAAATCGGCTTGGAATAAACCGGTATGAACTGGTTTACAACCAGAACCAACTGGTCGGAACTGGTCTGAACCGCACTGAACCGGTTTGAACCGGATTAAACCGGTTTGAACAGCGCAAAACCGGTTATTATCTGTCCAATATTCATTTAAGGCATAAAATCTGCATGGAATAAAGCGGGTTCAACTGGTTCTCAACCAGAATCAACTGGTCGGAACTGGTTTCAACCGGATTAAACCGGTCTGAACCGGATTGAACCGGTTTCAACCGCTCAAAACCGGTCAAAACCTGTCCAATAATGGTTTATGACATAAAATCCGTATGGCAGAAACCGGTTTGTACTGGTTCTCAACCAGAATCAACTGGTTGGAACTGGTTTGAACCAGATCAAACCGGTCTCAACCGGATTGAACTGGTTTTAACAGCTCAAAAACGGTTAAAGCCTGTCCAATAATGGTTTATGACATAAAATCGGCATGGAATAAACCGGTATGAACTGGTTTACAACCAGAACCAACTGGTCGGAACTGGTTTGAACCGCACTGAACCGGTTTGAACCGGATTAAACCGGTTTGAACAGCGCAAAACCGGTTATTATCTGTCCAATATTCATTTAAGACATAAAATCTGCATGGAATAAAGCGGGTTCAACTGGTTCTCAACCAGAATCAACTGGTCGGAACTGGTTTCAACCGGATTGAACCGGTCTGAACCGGATTGAACCGGTTTCAACCGCTCAAAACCGGTCAAAACCTGTCCAATAATGGTTTATGACATAAAATCCGTATGGCAGAAACCGGTTTGTACTGGTTCTCAACCAGAATCAACTGGTCGGAACTGTTTTGAACCAGATCAAACCGGTCTCAACCGGATTGAACTGGTTTTAACAGCTCAAAAACGGTTAAAGCCTGTCCAATAATGGTTTATGACATAAAATCGGCATGGAATAAACCGGTATTAACTGGTTTACAACCAGAACCAACTGGTCGGAACTGGTTTGAACCGCACTGAACCGGTTTGAACCGGATTAAACCGGTTTAAAAAGCGCAAAACCGGTTATTATCTATCCAATATTCATTTAAGGCATAAAATCTGCATGGAATAAAGCGGGTTCAACTGGTTCTCAACCAGAATCAACTAGTCGGAACTGGTTTCAACCGGATTAAACCGGTCTGAACCGGATTGAACCGGTTTCAACCGCTCAAAACCGGTCAAAATCTGTCCAATAATGGTTTATGACATAAAATCCGTATGGCAGAAACCGGTTTGTACTGGTTCTCAACCAGAATCAACTGGTCGGAACTGGTTTGAACCAGATCAAACCGGTCTCAACCGGATGGAACTGGTTTTAACAGCTCAAAAACGGTTAAAGCCTGTCCAATAATGGTTTATGACATAAAATCGGCATGGAATAAACCGGTATGAACTGGTTTACAACCAGAACCAACTGGTCGGAACTGGTTTGAACCGCACTGAACCGGTTTGAACCGGATTAAACCGGTTTGAACAGCGCAAAACCGGTTATTATCTGTCCAATATTCATTTAAGACATAAAATCTGCATGGAATAAAGCGCGTTCAACTGGTTCTCAACCAGAATCAACTGGTCGGAACTGGTTTCAACCGGATTAAACCGGTCTGAACCGGATTGAACCGGTTTCAACCGCTCAAAACCGGTCAAAACCTGTCCAATAATGGTTTATGACATAAAATCCGTATGGCAGAAACCGGTTTGAACTGGTTCTCTACCAGAATCAACTGGTCGGAACTGGTTTGAACCAGATCAAACCGGTCTCAACCGGATTGAACAGGTTTTAACAGCTCAAACACGGTTAAAGCCTGTCCAATAATGGTTTATGACATAAAATCGGCATGGAATAAACCGGTTTGAACTGGTTGACAACCAGAACCAACTGGTCGGAACTGGTTTGAACCGCACTGAACCGGTTTGAACCGGATTAAACCGGTTTGAACAGCGCAAAACCGGTTATTATCTGTCCAATATTCATTTAAGACATAAAATCTGCATGGAATAAAGCGGGTTCAAATGGTTCTCAACCAGAATCAACTGGTCGGAACTGGTTTCAACCGGATTAAACCGGTCTGAACCGGATTGAACCGGTTTCAACCGCTCAAAACCGGTCAAAACCTGTCCAACAATGGTTTATGACATAAAATTCCGTATGGCAGAAACCGGTTTGTACTGGTTCTGAACCAGAATCAACTGGTCGGAACTGGTTTGAACCAGATCAAACCGGTCTCAACCGGATTGAACTGGTTTTAACAGCTCAAAAGCGGTTAAAGCCTGTCCAATAATGGTTTATGACATAAAATCGGCATGGAATAAGCCGGTATGAACTGGTTTACAACCAGAACCAACTGGTCGGAACTGGTTTGAACCGCACTGAACCGGTTTGAACCGGATTAAACCGGTTTGAACAGCGCAAAACCGGTTATTTTCTGTCCAATATTCATTTAAGACAAAATCTGCATGGAATAAAGCGGGTTCAACTGGTTCTCAACCAGAATCAACTGGTCCGAACTGGTTTCAACCGGATAAAATCGGTCTGAACCGGATTAAACCGGTTTCAACCGGTCAAAACCTGTCCAATAATGGTTTATGACATAAAATCCGTATGGCAGAAACCGGTTTGAACTGGTTCTCAACCAGAATCAACTGGTCGGAACTGGTTTGAACCAGATCAAACCGGTCTCAACCGGATTGAACTGGTTTTAACAGCTCAAAAACGGTTAAAGCCTGTCGAATAATGGTTTATGACATAAAATCGGCATGGAATAAACCGGTTTGAACTGGTTTACAACCAGAACCAACTGCTCGGAACTGGTTTGAACCGCACTGAACCGGTTTGATCCGGATTAAATCGGTTTGAACAGCGCAAAACCGGTTATTATCTGTCCAATATTCATTTAAGACATAAAATCTGCATGGAATAAAGCGGGTTCAACTGGTTCTCAACCAGAATCAACTGGTCGGAACTGGTTTCAACCGGATTAAACCGGTCTGAACCGGAATGAATCGGTTTCAACCGCTCAAAACCGGTCAAAACCTGTCCAATAATGGTTTATGACATAAAATCCGTATGGCAGAAACCGGTTTGTACTGGTTCTCAACCAGAATCAACTGGTCGGAACTGGTTTGAACCAGATCAAACCGGTCTCAACCGGATTGAACTGGTTTTAACAGCTCAAAAACGGTTAAAGCCTGTCCAATAATGGTTTATGACATAAAATCGGCATGGAATAAACCGGTATGTACTGGTTTACAACCAGAACCAACTGGTCGGAACTGGTCTGAACCGCACTGAACCGGTTTGAACCGGACGAAACCGGTTTGAACAGCGCAAAACCGGTTATTATCTGTCCAATATACATTTAAGACATAAAATCTGCATGGAATAAAGCGGGTTCAACTGGGTCTCAACGAGAATCAACTGGTCGGAACTGGTTTCAACCGGATTAAACCGGTCTGAACCGGATTGAACCGGTTTCAACCGCTCAAAACCGGTCAAAACCTGTCCAATAATGGTTTATGACATAAAATCCGGATGGCAGAAACCGGTTTGTACTGGTTCTCAACCAGAATCAACTGGTCGGAACTGGTTTGAACCAGATCAAACCGGTCTCAACCGGATTGAACTGGTTTTAACAGCTCAAAAACGGTTAAAGCCTGTCCAATAATGGTTTATGACATAAAATCGGCATGGAATAAACCGGTTTGAACTGGTTTACAACCAGAACCAACTGGTCGGAACTGGTTTGAACCGCACTGAACCGGTTTGAACCGGATTAAACCGTTTTAAAAAGCGCAAAACCGGTTATTATCTATCCAATATTCATTTAAGGCATAAAATCTGCATGGAATAAAGCGGGTTCAACTGGTTCTCAACCAGAATCAACTGGTCGGAACTGGTTTCAACCGGATTAAACCGGTCTGAACCGGATTGAACCGGTTTCAACCGCTCAAAACCGGTCAAAACCCGTCCAATAATGGTTTATGACATAAAATCCGTATGGCAGAAACCGGTTTGTACTGGTTCTCAACCAGAATCAACTGGTCGGAACTGGTTTGAACCAGATCAAACCGGTCTCAACCGGATTGAACTGGTTTTAACAGCTCAGAAAACGGTTAAAGCCTGTCCAATAATGGTTTATGACATAAAATCGGCATGGAATAAACCGGTATGAACTGGTTTACAACCAGAACCAACTGGTCGGAACTGGTTTGAACCGCACTGAACCGGTTTGAACCGGATTAAACCGGTTTGAACAGCGCAAAACCGGTTATTATCTGTCCAATATTCATTTAAGACATAAAATCTGCATGGAATAAAGCGGGTTCAACTGGTTCTCAACCAGAATCAACTGGTCGGAACTGGTTTCAACCGGATTAAACCGGTCTGAACCGGATTGAACCGGTTTCAACCGCTCAAAACCGGTCAAAACCTGTCCAATAATGGTTTATGACATAAAATCCGTATGGCAGAAACCGGTTTGTACTGGTTCTCAACCAGAATCAACTGGTCGGAACTGGTTTGAACCAGATCAAACCGGTCTCAACCGGATTGAACTGGTTTTAACAGCTCAAAAACGGTTAAAGCCTGTCCAATAATGGTTTATGACATAAAATCGGCATGGAATAAACCGGTTTGAAATGGTTTACAAACAGAACCAACTGGTCGGAACTGGTTTGAACCGCACTGAACCGGTTTGAACTGGATTAAACCGGTTTGAACAGCGCAAAACCGGTTATTATCTGTCCAATATTCATTTAAGACATAAAATCTGCGTGGAATAAAGCGGGTTCAACTGGTTCTCAACCAGAATAAACTGGTCGGAACTGGTTTCAACCGGATTAAACCGGTCTGCACCGGATTGAACCGGTCTCAACCGCTTAAAACCGGTCAAAACCTGTCCAATAATGGTTTATGACATAAAATCGGCATGGAATAAACCGGTTTGAACTTGTTTACAACCATAACCAACTGGTCGGAACTGGTTTGATCCGCACTGAACCGGTTTGAACCGGATTAAACCGGTTTGAACAGCGCAAAACCGGTTATTATCTGTCCAATATTCATTTAAGACATAAAATCTGCATGGAATAAAGCGGGTTCAACTGGTTCTCAACCAGAATCAACTGGTCGGAACTGGTTTCAACCGGATTAAACCGGTCTGAACCGGAATGAACCGGTTTCAACCGCTCAAAACCGGTCAAAACCTGTCTAATAATGGTTTATGACATAAAATCCTTATGGCAGAAACCGGTTTGTACTGGTTCTCAACCAGAATCAACTGGTCGGAACTGGTTTGAACCAGATCAAACCGGTCTCAACCGGATTGAACTGGTTTTAACAGCTCAAAAACGGTTAAAGCCTGTCCAATAATGGTTTATGACATAAAATCGGCATGGAATAAACCGGTATGAACTGGTTTACAACCAGAACCAACTGGTCGGAACTGGTTTTGAACCGCACTGAACCGGTTTGAACCGGATGAAACCGGTTTGAA
>JAECUM010090924.1:0-37114 GCA_016617855.1 Megalonaias nervosa
TCCCAGATTCATCTAGGGATGTCAAATCGTTGTATGAACAGTGGTGGACCAAAGAATCAGCGGCCAAGAAATCTGATTCGTCTGTACTGTTATGCCCATAGAAATCGATATCAAGGTCACTCTCTGTGGTCTTTCTATTAAAGTGAATATTTCGAAATACCATCCTATGTAATGTCAGCTGTCCGCAATCAGCATCCCTCGTGATGTTGTCAATGTTCTGGACAGTGTCGTGTAGGTCACGAACGCCTACATGAATGGACACATCAGAAATCACCAAAATACGTAGGTGGTCGGGAATCTGAGTTATGTTGGAGTATGTCATTTCTGACAAGAAGTCGTCTAATGCACACCCCCATACCTCCAATGAAACCAGGTTATTTGCTTTGAACGGCCAAGGAAGCGATACTCTCCCACCGATCTCGCAGATTATGGATACGCCGAATATTCCTTTACTATGAATACTAGCCCAGTTGCGGATATCACTGAAAAGCATATTTCCACCCTGTGGAACGTTGCAGTGGAATACTGCATACGAATTGTCATTTCCAGGTTTGATTTTTCTGTTACACATGGAAAGCCATACAGTCGAATCTGTCGAAGCAAAGTCCGCCAAACCAAGCAAGTTTACGAAAAGAAATACCTTCAGTCTTGTTGAACGCAACATAATGAATGGATGAATACAATTTTGATATGACTCGCAAACAAATTTATAGGAGTTCTGGAACTTCTCTAGCCAGCTCTGTGGCCTTTATACGACCGAAATCTCAGAAGCATAACAACACGTGCTTTTAGGTGCAGCTCCATAGTAGTATAATGACGTGACGCCCTTGACAGCTGACAAATCAAAAAGGTGTCGTCTGTAAACCCGGAAGAACTGGAGATGCGAGATAGGCTTCGTCACGCCCGCAGCGATTTCTTATTTCAGTAGACAAAACAAGGTCGGTCGTAAATTATTGCCCCTCGTATTGCATGCAGTCTATACGTATGTTTTGTTTTGTTTTGTTTTAAGTCAGTCGTATGCCGAAACAGTTTGAGAGCGAGAACATACACAAGTCTCTGCTGCAAAACGATTTTTTTTTCAAACCAAAGATTGACAATGGACTATCTTAGCAAGAGGACGTGATACAATGCCGCTCCTGCATATGAATCATTCATGAGTGAAAAACGAGTAAAATATGCATGCCTTAAATGTTGAAACAACTTTATGATCATGATTGTTTGTCTTGTTCATCCTGTTGCACCAAGAAATAATAATAATAATAATAATAATAATAATAATAATAATAATAATAATAATAATTGGTAGTAGTAGTAGTAGTAGTATCATCATTGTCGTTATAGGACGATAACGATGGTAAATATTATGGTGCAAAAAACAGTTGTTGTAGCGAAGATGATAAGTCCTTTTCTGACATTCTGCTTTCGAACTGCTATTATTATTATTATTATTATTATTATTAATATTATTTTCTGCTCAGTAGAATACATGTTTTCAATAATCATTATACGATGACAAGTGTTAGTTCCTTCAGTGTAATATGACTTAACCAATCAAGATATAAGGAGAAAGCATAAATGTTGTCGAGAGATACAAGCCAGGCCCAGAATCTAGAAACTCACTGAGCGCAAACTCAAGTAAAATTTTAATGTTATAAAACTAAAAATCTTTGTAATTGATTGGAATTATATAATTTTCATGGTTTTCTTTTCTCTTCATTAGGTCCTGTACTAGACAGCTAAATTTCATTGTTAATATATACTCTTCGTATCATATCTAAGTTCGAGCTTTTGAGCACGAGTTTCATGCTCGAAAAGTTTAACGAATTCAGGCCCAGGATTAGTTTGGTTCCCTGCTTCGTATCCTCCCTGATTTGCACTCCGTTGCACGTATAGCAAGCGGATCGCAACGCAGGCAGCATACGAAGCAGGGAATCAGACTAGCGCAGGATTTCCTCTCTTCATATTCGGCACGAACATCACTAAAATGAAGTGTGACGTGTGGGTGTGATTTAGATTTTTAGATTTTTAACGTAGCTTTAACAATTTTTCAGTCATATCGCTACGATGTCGGCAGTGTGACAGTTTACAGTGATGTCTGCTACATGTCTGCGGCATGATGCCCCACCCAGTCAGATTATCCTGACACCAGGCCGACCAGTCCTAACACTAACCTCTTAATGCTGAGCGCCAAGCGAGGCAGCTGTTAGTTCCATTTGTAAAAGTCTTTGGTATGACTCGGCCGGGGTTCGAACCCACGACCTCCCGCATCCGAGGCGGACGCTCTAACCACGCAGGATTTCCTCTCTTCATATTCGGCACGAACATCACTAAAATGAAAGGTCGGTAAGTGAAAGTATGACCCTCAGCTCCACATTCGTTGTCCCTTATTACGAAATATAACAAGATAGCTGCTCTAGTATTCCATTCTGAGAGACTGAAAACCTGTATGAGTTGGTCGAGACCCGAATAAAACAGAAAAGGGCAGAAAACATAACTATAAGCCCTAAATCCAAAACACACATCAGAGCATTGAAGGGGACATTGTGCGAAATTCGAAAGCGTGATAGACTTTGGTGGCAGTTGTCAGAGTTCAAACCTCGACAAGAGCTATGCTTTTACTTTCCAGAGACAGTGTGTAAAAACAAAACAAATAAAACAAGAACAAAAATCTGTTTTAATAATTTCAATAAGCCGGTGCTAATGGTACTGGGGCTGGATTCTGGAATAGTTAATACCACTTGCTTCAGAAGCGATACCACAACATACTATGATTTATTTGTGGTGCATCCCTTATATCAGTGGCTCTCAACCTATTTTGGCCGCGACCCTATAAAGTAGTTTTTCTGAGCCGCACGACCCCGTTTCCAGATTTTTATAAGTTTTGCCACTTTAAAAAATATTCTGGCGACCCTCCAGATTTGGGTAGTGATCTAGGAGTTTGGAATCAATGCTGTATATATGTTTGACCAGTAGTATGAAAACTGTACATCCTGGACCACCAATGTGCCTTCTCCCCCTCCACAAGCCATTTTCAAAATTTACACAAACAACATCAAAAATACATAGGCAACATTTTCAGATTGTTTCAAAAAGTCCTAAACCACCATTTCCAAAAAATTGTTTCACAAAAAAAGCAAGCACCCAAAACAAACATTTTATTTTTTTTCAAATAACCCGTATGGTTGAGTCCTGCAGCTTTGTACTTTGTACAGAGTTTGAGTTTTTAAGTTCACATGCTTTCCTCACTGGCCACCCTGGCTATTTAAATTACACATTTTAGATCTTAGGTACGCTAAAGTAATTTTTTAATTCTCTTGATTTGGGTGTATGATTACCTTAGATGTGCATCTATCAAAAACTGCACATCATTTCCAGCACTTCAAAGGTAAATTGGACGAACAGAAGCTAGTCGATAATGGTTTCTTTTATATTTTATAATTAATGATAGCACTTTTGGATTCTAATATTATCACCTCTGGCAAAATTCCTTTTCCTTAATTTAACAGACACTAAAGTTAGTCTACTTGAAACTAGTCATTTCTTGATCATATGAGAAAGAGCCATTTCCATCAATCTGTCCGATTTAAGCAACACTTTGTTTCTTTAATACCACATATAAAGAAATTTCAGTCGCAGTACATGCATTTAGGTATGCAATATTCTCTCCGTTGTGCTTTTTGAAAATGCGCATGATTTCAATTTATACCAGTTCCGGTTTCAAAAGGAAGTAATAACTGTAGACCTGATAAGGACCACACAAGGTGTTGTTATTGTATTATTTAAGTTTGTTTTTTATAGCTGAAATATTTAATTCTCAGGTATCTAAATAGTCCTTTTGAATCATTGTCATCTTGTATTTTTTCCCACAGAACCGTATTAATTACTACAAAAGTCTCGCAATTTCTCAACATAGCAACCAAAGTTACGCTAAAAGACAGGAGCATAAAATTTACCACAATTATTCCTGAGATGTCACTGATAATTTTACACTTTGAACAAGTATGGAGCAGATCAGGTTTTCAAAGGTCAAGGAGAATAAACGTTTGCTGACTCTCCTAGACAAGTATATAGAAGTATGCTAATTGTATCATCAAGAGCAAATCAAACATAATAAGCTTCTTGTCATAAATAGCATCAATATTAGCATTAATGTACGATATTATTGAAAACATCATACACTATGATATGAACAAGAGTACAGCAATTATACAACTGTTCATATTTGTCTTTATATTCCCTTCTGAAGTTTCGTACGTTGCACTTAGTTTGAATTTGTAAGGAAAATATTACCCAAATTTTCCTCACTATGTATCCTGGTTATTTAAGAAAGACCTTGTATGTCTTGGGTAGTTTTAAAATAACGTTTAATTCCTTTATTTTGGTGCATGATTGATACATGTAATATGGGTTATAGAGTATACAGCTTGGCCTTACTTTAGATGTGCATCTTTCAAAAGATTGCTACTTCCACTTGGATTTTTCACTTTCTGCACTTAGAGGTAAATAAAATGAAATAAAAATATTGCTGATAACTCTCTCTCTCTCTCTCACACACACACACACGCACACATACACTCACGCACATACAGTGAAGATTGTTTTTTGATATTTTATAACTGACTTACTGCATTTTCAGACGTTAAGACTGTCTACTGTGGCAAAAACTACTACCGCCATCTTTGGTGTCATCATTGTTTTACTGGAGAATGCCGAAAAAGGCATGTTAAGAGATATATGCGAAATTCAGTATACACCAAGTTTAGAAATATGTAATCCATTCCCAATAACAGTAATTTTGCGATATTATAATAATATTATAACATTTTATCAAAGACCAAATAATAACAGAGATTAAAAACTAACTATCCAATAACGAAAACAAATCATAGTTGAGCAACTAAATGTAGTACAAGAGCTTATTATGTCGGAATTTAAGTTACAAATACGTGTTAAAGTTAAAATCGCATTACCTTGGAGAAAACGTGGTACACTGGAGATATTATACATAAAAAACGAAACATATACATATAATACACGACAGAATTAGCAGATGAAGAGCTTCTAAGATAAAGAAAAGATTGCACAAAAAAATTAAAGAGCTCGTAAAAGAAAGAACATACATTTTATTCTTTCAGTATTAAACAGGATTTTGCTCGATATGTAATAAACGGGTGATGGAGGTTTATTTAATAAACCAAAACATGTTCTACCGAATGATGTGATAAAAGATTCTGTTGGAAATATTATATTCTGTTGCCTGTCCTCGTGTATAAGAGGTTACAGATTTAAAATCTATAATACATTTATATGTCGGTTAACATCTCTAGGCATAAAAAAGCAGATGAGCTGAAATATTTTGGATTTAATAGACTGAGTTGAAATATTTTGGATTTAATAGACTGTCTAAATAAAAGCAAACATTGGATTTACTAGACTGTCCAAAAAAGAGGCAAACATTGGACTTAATATATTGTCCAGATTAAAGGAAACATTCGACTTAATAGACTCTCCAGATGAAAGGGAAACATTTGGATCTAACAGATTGTCCAAATAAAAGGCAAACATTGGACTTTATAGACTGTACAAATAGAAGACAAACGTTGAACTTAATATACTGTCCAAATAAGGGCAAACATTGGACTTACTAGACTGTCCAAATAAGAGGCAAACATTGGACTTAATAGACTGTCCAAATAAAAAGGAAACATTCGACTTAACAGACTGTCCAAATAAACAGCAAACATTTGGACTTAATAGACAGTCCAGATAAAAGACAAACTTTGGTACCTAACAGACAGTGCAAAACACTGGACTTTAGTGACTGTCCAATTAAATTAAAATGTTTGACATAAAATGTAAACGCTGGAATTGACAGGCTGTACAGAATTTACAAAACAGGACGAAGTCAATGGAAAAATCTATATCCAAAAGGCATATAGGAAGACGGTAATATTTATATTGCTAGAAAAGAATCTATACAATTCCAAAAACAAGGAAAACCCGGAAGCATTGTTTAAAAAATCCTTTTATTAAACTAGCAATAGTTATCACCAAACGGGATATAAATAGTATGCAAATATGAATTGAGCGATTTACAACCAACAATAAAGTAAATTAGAAAATGTTTAACGGACAGAGACAATGAATTAGTACAGAATTATAAAAGTACAGAGTTTGTAGAGAACTACCTGGACAGCAATAAGGAGAATATTAACTACTAATACAAAGAAAACGAAGCGTCATTAATTTGGACTAATAAGCGTAAAGGAAAGAATTACTTTTAGAAAGCTATGGAATATACTGGAAAATACAGATTATAGAATTTTAGTATTCTGTGTAGGAAAAAAAAAATAAAAAAAAAATAAAAAAATAAACAACAGACATTGCGGACATTCTAACGTGCTAAGGTCTAATTTATTTTGTAGATAGAAAGCTAAACAGTGTTTATTCCTTGTCAGAAGAGATTAAAATCTGAAATGCAATACAAACATACATGATATATATTAGGTATCGTATATAGTATATATTCGCAATGCAGAAAGACATGTTATATATTAATTAAACCGAGCACAAACCGAAGATCTAGAATACATACAAAAATTGAATAAAGTAAAAAAAAATTAATAAATAATGGTCCTGCATTCGAAACATCTTGCAAATGGTGGTCAAGGTTTTGTTTAAAACGAAGCAAATGGTAGTACTCATACTCATATTAAAGTCCGTTGGTGGTCGATGGATTTCTGAATTAAAACAACAAAACAAAGTGGTTGGTCACATGTTCGTGGTCTATGTTTACCTGAAAATTGCGAGTGTTAGTAATATACTCCTAGGCGATTGCTTATTTTTAAAAAATTGCAAGTTGCGGACGGTCACTGTTATTGGTGGTCTATGCGGGTTTTTTCTTAAAAATTTTGAAATTGTTGGCTGGGATATTTTTGACAAATATGGAAAATGGTGGTTTCAATTTGCATTTTTTTTTCTATTAAAAAAGTTAAGTTGTGGTCATGCCTTTGGAAATTTGTTTTGAGGAAATGGTGAGGGGTGGCGTAGGGTGGGCAGGTGTCACACTGGTAGTCCAGGATGTAAAGTTTTCATACAGCAATAATCTCCCCTGGGATTTATCCATATTCCTTTCATTTTATCTGACCAAACAAAGGGGGACCCGGGGGACCAAGTGGTATAAGGCTTTCGTACGTAGCAGATACGCGCATATCGGACACCATAAACCTTTATTTCTGTCGAAGGAATTCGAAGTTACTTTTGTACTTGGATGAGAATTAATTACTGGGTTAATATGCGGATGTGCTTGCTGTTGTTCTTTTGATCCCCAATATTGATGTTCCATCCGTTGCGGTTTCTTTGTACAAGTTGCCCTATACCAAATGACGCGTAACGTTCGTGATAATTTTTCATAACCAATTTTTATTCGTGCATTATATAGACTTTATATATGTCTCAGGCCTATTATGACTGTAACTGTCTAGGTGCAAGCATATGACCCTAAAAAGAGATTACGAAATAATGAAAAGGGGAACGAAAATAAAACAGAATTAATGGTAGGGCTCAAACATGTAACTAATATTAATATAGTCTTACAAATTATTTATTTATCAAATTACTAACCTTCATTGATATTTGCGAAATAAATTATAACATTCCAATATACGTGTTTTCGCATGATATTCCAGGAATTTAAAAGAGTCTATGTTTTTTCTGTTTTTCAGTCCCGGAAAGTTAAATTTAAAATTTTGAAGAATTTGCAAAAAGTGGGGCCCTTTAAACGAATTAAATATAACACGCTTTCCATCAAATTATGATGTAATCAGTCTTTCCAGCTACCCTTATTGAAAAAGTAGGGAGCAAGTAGGGCTACTTTCTCAGGATAGGGTAAAGGTAGCGACGAATAGAGATATTTTATACAGAAAATATTACGAAATTTATGATACTACTGAAAAAAATTAAATCCCTATTTGACTTTCCTAAGTAAACTTGAACAAAAGTATGCTCTTACTCGCATAGACCATGTTGCCTCTATTTTCTTAAAGTGTATGTGCCCATTTTGGGCATGACACCACTTATTTTGGTCATATGACTTCAAATAAGCACAGCTGGAGCTATGCATTTTAACTAATTGTAACCGACAGGAAAACTTAGACTATATTATTGTGAATGCAACTAGATAAAATATCTAGTCAATTGCCACAAGAACAAGCTTTAAACTTTGTTTTATTTTGCAAAACTTGACTCAAAATTGACAAAGTTCAAAAGAGTTACATTAGTTTTGAATTGTCCACTTAAACATACAGTTGTGAAGTCAGTTATAATATTATTGACCACTATTAGCAGTGAAGGGGGGGGGGCCACCATCGGATCACGTAGACTTCTATGTTAAATTTGGTCGTTTGCACTATGGGGTCAAACGGGAATTTAACATGGAGCAGATTGGGCCAGTCTAGGGTCAAGGGGGAATTGAACAGAGGGAATGTAGAGCGACGAGGGATTGGGCCTGTCTTGGGTCAATAGGAATTGGAGACGGGTGACGTTATGGTACTGGACGCTGGCAATAATGTTGCAAGTGGCTGACCTCAATCGGGCGGAACAGTGTGGCAAGGGGCTGACCTGAATACGCATTACTCTATGGACAAATAGAGACATACACATAGAGACATAGACTCTTTTCCTCTTTGTCCTCCTTCTTCTCCTTCTCTTCCTTGTCCTCTTGTATCAGCACTCTAAGTTTTTCCTTGGCCATTCTTAAATTATTGATCTCCATTTTCACTCGGTGAGGACTATAACATCCATCTTCCAACCTGACCAACATTTCCTCCATCATCCTTATATCGTCCACCACTTCTTTCAACTTCTGCATTTTGTTGACGAGATTGCTTGCTATTTTGTTAGTTATTCAATGTTGAATGACGCAATTGAGAGAGAGAGAGAGAGAGAGAGAGAGAGAGAGAGAGAGAGAGAGAGAGAGAGATTTGGATTAACGTCGCGTGCGCACTGTCGGGCATTTGCGACGAGTTAATGTCCGCACAGCGGACTACTAATTTTTCCTGGGGGAAGGAATAAGAGCCTCATCCCCCAGGCGTTAATGCTCTCAAAGAGAGCTGTTAATTTAGCCTCAGGTAGCGGGACGATAGGTTCCAATCTACCTGAATGGAAGGCTTTCATGAGTGGAATTAGACCCAACAAGCACTCAAGTTAAGTAGAATGGTAATCCAATCAGGTGCTATTTTGTCTTGAGTGGGAATAGACCCAACACGCACTCAAGCAAATTTTCAGTCAGTCTGCAGCATGCTGTAACAGAGAACTTGTTAAATAAAGCCATCAGGTCGTGGGTCAATTAAGCCCCAAACGACCTGATTGAGTACACTAGTTGGTGAATTGACTTGAATGCTGGAGGGTAAAATGCATAACTTTTAACCACAACAGCACACTCCTCAATAAAAAGAGGAGACTCGTTGGCCTGCAGGTATCACCGGACTATCTTTCTTCTGCCACGTATGGGTATCCAGTCCGCACTTGCAGCATGTTATACCATGCACCCACATGCCACTCCGCCACACACCAGCCAGCTCTCTGAGGCTATCTTGAGTGGGAATGGACCCACACACTCAAGAAGTTTTGGTCTGTAATAACAGAGCTATCAGGTGTCTACCAAAGGAGTTTGTGACGCCAGTCGCGATTGGTCGGCAACTATGACGTCACAACGGGACACCTGAATTTTAGACGGGTGAGAATAGTCCCACATCTCCGTCCAAGTACGATATCCGAGTGTGGAAAAGAAGGAAAGGGCCTCGGAAGCCGGCGCGAAGCGTGGCAATGAACGTCGAGTTCGCCTCAAACGCCAGTCCGTACTTATTTTCAAATTCAGTCCAGTTATATTATTGGACAAAACCTAATACCAATAGCGTGTAAGCCACCTGTGCAATTAGCCAAGTGTTCAGAAGTTGTAAACATTTTCCTATCTCCTAACTATCGAATTTTTAACTAGTACAATAGTGTACATAAAAATAATCCCTAGAAATTTTTATATAATATGTCTAAGCGACAGTAACTATTTTGAGTCAATATTAGGTATGAGATTGTGATTTTGAACGGTGATCAAAGGATCAGATTATGTATAGTGGTTAGATCGAATTGGGATTCCAAGCCAAAATGGATTCCCTTAAATAATATGGCAGTTTTTGAGCCCTAAAAAGGGCTATTAGGTCGGCAGCCTGAAGGTCTTTCGACGGTGTTCTTTATCTTGTAGCTCTGCCGCGGTACGTAGCTCTTTATATGCTTCAATGACGCGATTGAATGAATGAAAGTATTTAGGTCGCCTACGCAGCTGTTGCTTTTGCGACCGGTTAAGTCCTGAAGGTCTGGATTTTCACTTGGTCGGGGCTGTGGGAACGGTGCCGCCACAGTCCCGCTTTTATATGCGATTGTCGCATTTCTCAATTCTTGGCATGTCCAGGCGAGGAAAAGGAGGAACTGGACTCGCGGGACGCGCAAAAACGGCAGAGCGCGTATGATCAAATCCAGTCCAGTTATACTAGTGGACAACTCCTACTCCAATAGTGTTTAAGCCACTCGTGTAATTGTTCAAATTCATTTAGTTGTATAATTTCATTACTACTTTTGCAAAAGTTGGAATTTTGTGTACATGGTGTACTTTTGAATTTCAAAATAGTACCAATCAGCTGGCACCCTATGTGTGTTTGTGGCACGCCTTGTTTACTTCAGGTCTTGAATTTGGATGGTGGAATGTAAAGGATCGGATTAGGGTTGTGGGGATAGAGCTGTTATCGAAAGAGGAGTTCGGTAGCCAAAGGAAGATCCTCATATAACTAGGCAATTGAAAGTCGTTGTCTGGTCTTCTTCTTTTTTCTCTCTCTTTCTCCTGCTGGTCTTCTATTGTTGAATCTTCATTCTGTTGTAGCTTTGTGTTGTATTTAGATGTTTTGTTTTGGACTCGACTTCCATTGCTATAGGCCATGACATTGGCGACTGGTCCTTAGTGCCATAATTCCTTGTTCAATGATTATGGGTAAGTTTTACTATTACATTGTGCCCCTTTGTTTATTTGTATGTTATTTATAGTATTTGGTCTGAGAGACAATGGTGGAATTGGGAACTGTTTATCTATTGTTTATTTATTTCCGCCTTGTGCAGGGGGCCTGATGACTGGGCTTGGGTCACCTTCTTAGGGTGTTCGGGGAGCTTATGTTTTGTGATGTTTGTTTTATATATTACCAATCTTTGTTGCCTTGTGCAACCAGGCCTGATGGCGGGGTTAGCCACCTTATGTGCACTGCTTATGGAGTCAGTTGTAGAGTTATATAGGATGTTTATTTTACTCAGACCTATGTTTTATTATTATGTTAGTAACATGCAAAGTGAGAGAGAGAGAAAAAAATTCTCCTTCTCTTCTTTTGTTTCCTATTTAGGTTCCCTGTTACGTTTGTACATTCTTATTATTTTTAATTTTACTTGTTTTTTGGTGTTTTGGTTTGATTATGTGTAAAAAGAAAGAAAACGATTTTTGAGTTTATTATGGATTTACCCTTTGGCTAGCAGTCTTATCCTGCTGCTATAGTCCTTCCTGTTTATTATTGTTACATGGTGTTCATTGTGGACTTGCCCTTTGGCTAGCAGTCTTATCCTGCTGCTATAGTCCTTCCTGTTTATTGTTATTACAGCTGTATTTTTAGATTTGTTTATATTTGTCCATGCTTATTAATTTGTTTAAAGTACGATATTATGTTTTTATATGTGGTGCCAATCTTTTTGTTATGTACCTTATCTAAGAATTCAGGGTATGTTGTAGGAGATCCGATCCTCTTTTGGTAGTCTTGGAAGTTAATTCGGTGATTGTGATACTTGGGACAGCTGTTAAAAACATAGTCCAGTGTTTCTGGTACAGGGCAGTGAGGGCAGTTTATAATTCGATCCGGATTTTTGTTGAGATATTTTCCAAAGCTGTTCTTTTAGTAAAGTTTTACCGGTTTTGATACTGTTACTGATTTTGAGGTCGGTGGTTTCCAGGTCTTTAGGTGTCTTGATGTTTCTGGTGACCTCTTTTTGTATTTGGAATAAATGTCTGCCCTTGTTGGTGGTTTCCCAGAGTTGCTGCCATTTCTTGTTTATTCTGATTTTTATCTGGCTATATATTTCGTGGACACTGTAGTTTAAGGGTTCTATTATATTGTGCAGGAGATTGTGCTTGGCCTTCTGGTCAGCTTTGTCGTTTCCGGTCAGATTGATGTGTGAAGGTTTGTTCTGGGAATGTTGTTTTTCCAAGGAGTAGGATCGTTAATTTTGTGCTGTTCTGCTTGAATCCCTGGTAGTTCAATTTCTTCACAAAGTGTATGTATTTTTTTACTTGCTGGGGGATCTGGAACTAGTTTCTGGCTGAATGGAATCCTGCACTTATTGATCGTCTGTTTATTCGGGTTGGTGTCTTTGTGGATTGAGTTTCTCCTGGCATATCTCAATATATGTTCTTCGCGTCTAAGGTGTACCGGTAGTTCCTCGATCGAGATGTTAGGTAGTGTCCCCGTGCATAGTTCGAGCGCTTTGTATTGTATGTTGTTTAGTTTTTGGAGTGAGTTATCGTTTACAGAGGCATACACCTGGCAGCCGAAGTTCAGTTTAGACCTGATTAATGGTTTGTAGAGCATGAACAGTGTTTTTTGGTCCGCTCCCCATGTTGTCCCTTTAATACTCTTTAGGAGGTTGAGGTATTGTTGGCATTTTTGGATTAGAGATGTTATGTGAGGTTTCCAGTCGAAGTTCTCATTTAGTAGCATTCCCAAGAAATTTGTTTGTTTTACCAATTGTATAGGTATGTCTTGTAGGTAGAGTTTGGGGTATATAGGAGATTTTTTATTGATTGGGGAGAAAAGCATTCCAACGGTTTTGGTACTTGAAATTTTAAATCCCCAGTTTTCAGCCCATTTGCCGATAGCGTCTAAGTTCTGCTGTAGTTGGTCGATGTGTTTTTGGCTGTTGGGGTTTCCTGCTTTCCAAATTCCGCTATCGTCCACAAATTGAGATAAGTCGATTATGTTGTTAATATTGTCATCGAGGTTGTTGACCATGATATTAAATAGTGTAGGACTTAGCACTCTTCCCTGGGGAGTTCCGTTGTCCAGAGTATAAGTCTCAGAGAGTGTGTCACCTACTCAGGTTTTGATTTTTCTCCCCTTGAGGAAGTTTGAAATCCATCGGTGCATGCGTCCTGTTATGCCATATTGGTTGAATTTGGAGATCAGACCTTCAGTCCAGACTAGATCGAAGGATTTTTCTAGGTCGAGGAATATCGCGATTAAGTGCCTATCTCTTTTCCGTTTGGCATTAAAGGCAAGTTTAATGTTGGCTTCTAGTCTAATTAGTTGATCTATGATGGAACGTTTACTTCTAAACCCACTTTGATTCTCGGAGAGTGGATGGTTTTTATCCAGGTGGTGTCTTAGTCGGTTGTTGATCATTGTCTCCATGACTTTGCAGATGGTGTTCGTCAAGGAGATAGGTCGGTATGATGTAACATTTTTAGGGTCTTTTCCTGGTTTGGGTATGGCTATGACTATTGCTTGTTTCCACAATGTAGGTATGTTTCCGGTTTTCCATATTAGGTTGAACATATCGAGTATAATTATCTGCATATTTATTGGAAGATGTTTGTAAATGTCATAGCCTAGGTTGTCTTCTCCTGGGGATGTGGACTTTTTCTTGATTAGTGCTTTTCTTCATTCCTGAATATTGAAATATTCATTTAGGGGTGAGTCATTGTTGGTTTGATCCGCAGTTTGATCCTTGAATAAGTGAGGGAATTCCTTTTCGAAAGCTTGTCCTTGCGACAAAAATTTTTGAGAAAGATTGTTGTTGCTGGTGGGAATAGAAAAGTATTTTGCGAACTGTTCCGCTTTATCTTGGTTAGTGTCTGCCCCTGATCTTTTTTGGTGTGGTTGTTGGGACCTTTCCTCTCATGGCTTTGAGTTTTGCCCATACTTCTTTGGAGTTGGTACGATGATTGAGTGAGGAACAGTATGCTTGCCATGAGTTGTTTTTTGCTTCCTTTATTATTGTTCGTGCGTTAGTTTCTTTTTGCTTATAGTTGAAGTCCGAGGCTAATTTTGTGTGTTTAAAGCGATTGAGGGCTTTCTTTTTGTCTTTGATGGCAATTCGGCAGTTGTCAGTCCACCACGGTATACTAGTTTTGATTTCCCACTTGTTTTGGGTATGCTTTCTTGTGCTGCTTCATTTATTGTCTGAGTTACGTTGTTGTAGTATTGGTTGGTATCATTACTACGTAGCTCTTCTAGTTGTGTTTTGCTCAAGATTTGTTGAAACAGGTCCCAATCGGCTTTATCTGTTTTCCATTTCTGTATATTTCTTTGCTGTTCTTTTGGACTTTGTAAGTATATTGTAACACATATCGGGAAGTGGTCACTGCCTAATGTGCTTTGCTGTAGCACTTCCCAGTCCGTGATCTGTGCAAGTTTTGTTGTTGCTAGTGTCAAATCTATTGGTGTAAATTTTCCAGCGGTGGGGTCTATTCTGGTGGGTGTACCTGTGTTCAATATTATTAGTTGGTTCTCCCTGGCGTATTTTTCGATGTTTTTCCCTCTTGTGTCTATATGGTCACCACCCCATTCTGTGTGATGTGCGTTAAAGTCCCCACAGATGATGCTGTTTATACTCCTGTCTCTAAATAATTCTATGTAGCTTTGGGTGGGGTTTGTATTATTCCCTCCTGGGTCATATATGTTACAGATGTTTAATTTTTTTTTGTCCGGCTTTGACGGTGATTGTTTGGTATTCTATCAGATTTCCATGTAAGTCGATGTTGGTATCTATTTCTGCTACGTCTGTAATTGTGTTGTGTATATAGATGGCAAGTCCTCCTCCTTTTCTTCCATTGTTCCTGTGTTTATAGAATTTTACATCGTAGCCCTTTATTTTGGGTATTGTGTTACTTGTTTCAGTTAGGAGTGTCTCCTGTAGGCAGAGGATATCAAGTTTGTTGGTGGCAGTGTTTATAATCAGTTCACCATGATTTGAAAGTAACCCTCTACAGTTCCATTGCCATATAATAAATTTTGTTGCATAAGTTGTATTGCTGCTGGTATCCATTGTTCAAGTATGTTGTTTATGTAATTAATAAAAGTTGTAGATAGATTAATTACCCTTAATTATCCTTGGGAACAAATTTTTCTAGTAGTCTGAAAAGTAATAGAAAGAAGTCTTGTTTTTTTATTTGATTATGGTGAGTGTTTTGTTGTATTCCCTCATGTAGTTCCTTGAAATATTGAGTTATTAGGGTGGGGTCGATATAATCATCGGATGTAACATGAGCCTTGTTTCCTGTTGGTTGTTTTGTGTCGAGTCTGGGTGAAGTATCTGGTTTTTGATTATTGTCTTATCCCGCGCTATGGGTGTTATTTTCCCTGGTTATGCGTTGATTGTGTCCTGTTTGCTGTTTGATGTGTTTGGGTTAGGTTTCCGGGTTTTGTTGATCATTGCTCTTAGCTGGTGGTGTTTGAGGTCGAGTGGTCGTAGTCCTATTTCCTTCTGGGGTGGTTGTGGTTGATTTTGATGTAGTTGCTGTATGTGCAGAGTTTAGGCTTTTATATTCTTTTTTGGCTTGGTTGTAGGTGATTTGTTTATCTTCCATGATTTGAATGGTTTTCCTTTCCGCTATAGTGTAGGGGCATTCTGCAGAGTATGATGTATGATTTCCTCTGCAGTTGGCACATTTGTTCGTTTTTGCAGCACATTTTCCTTTGTGTTTGCCCCCGCATTTGTAGCATAGTGTATGATATCTGCAGCGGGAGGTGAAGTGGCCCCAGCGTTGGCAATTGTTGCAAAAGCGGGCTTTGTTAATATACCTTTGCAGCCTAATTGTTTTCCCTTGTGGTCCAAGCTTAATAATCTTTGGGTGTCAGCCATCCCACCGCCGTTAGGAGCACGCAGATTTTACACTGGTTGTTAATTTTGACGGAGGAACCAAAGAATCGAGTTTGTTTTTGTGGATAGAGCTTATATCGAAAGAGGTCTTCGATAGTCAAAAGAGGTCTTCGATAGTCAAAAGAAGACTCTCATTGATGACTGACTGAAGGATTTAAGACGCCTATGCAATTGTGTGCTTTTGCGACTGGTACTCTCATTGATAACCTAAACTAACTTAGATTAAGGTCGCATTAGTCCTTTCGGACATGCGCGACCAGTTAATGTCCGCATGGCGGACTTCTAAATGATTCTAGGGGAAGGAAAGCGTACCACGTCCCCCAGGCTTTAATGCCCTCAAAGAGGTTTATTAAATATGCCCAGGATGTTTCTTTATTCTAGCTGGTGATGACTGAGTAATGTTGCAGCCATTTCACCAGCTAGGGGCAGTTGCTTGAGATGGAATGGACCCAACACGCATTCAAGCATAGTCAGTACTGCTGCATTACCACCAGGTGTCAACCAAGCGTTCAAAGACGTCCGCTGCCATTGGTTGGCAGCAATGGCGTCTCATTCGGGCACCTGGTGTGTGGACGGGTGGAAATCGTTCCACATACCGTCCATGTACGGGTGGCCTAGCAAGGAGGATGGGAAGGCTGTACCAGTTTCAAATCCATTCCAGTTGTACTAATGGACATATCCTTATGCCAATAATGTGTAAGCCACCTCTGCAATTAGCCAAATTCATTCAGTTTGTAAAATTTTTCCTACCATCTATCAATCGAATTTTACTAGTACATTGTGTACATTCAATAAGTCCCTAACAATTTGAAATACTAATATGTCTTGGCGACATATGATAGTTGAGTCAATATTAGTCAGTCGGTTTGAATTTAGAGCAGCCGGCCAAAAGGATCAAGTCAGAGTCATAGATTGTTATAACTGGGATTCCTAGCCAAAATGGAATCCCTACGATATTGAGGAAATTTGGAAAGTGGCCCTAAAAAGGGCTATTTAGGCAGCAGGTGGTGTTCGAACTGCCGGTTTTCTTCGTTCCATATTTCTTGGGCAGTTCGAATTTCTTCATAGCGCTGAGTAGGGAAAGCCTCCAACCCATGTAGTTCTGTTAAGTACTCAGCGGCTTCAATCAGAGTCGACATGGGATGATTTCTGTATGCCTCCTGATAGTAGCTATATAGGATGCGTCTCCCAAATATCCATTGTTGTGGCTTTGGTTTTCTTGTTCTGAGAGACCTCCATCCCAAGTACGTAATGGCGCTGACTAAATTTCCCGCTTTCTCGGCGTCTTCTATGGTCTCTATCATTCCAAGATCGTGAAGCCTTTGTTTATCTGGGTCGCATTCCTCTTCTTGCTCCCCCTCTGCCTTCTCTTCTCTACTGTCATTTGCTTCTTCCTCCACCATTACAGTAGCGCTTTGTTGTTGTACTGTTTTAAGAAACGTTTTTAATCCTTCCAATGCTTTCGAAAATTCCTGCTGCGTTGAGGAGGAGAAGTTGTTTCACTTGCAGGTGGAGACCTACCTTTTGGAGTTTGAGCAACAATACTAGCAAATGTCTCCCTGTCTTGACGCTGTTGTTGTTGTTGTTGCTGTTGTTGTTGTTTTCGCTGCACCAGATCGTGGTCTGGTTTGTCCTGGGCAATAATGACCTTTTGCCGGGCCCCTGTAGTTGTTGTACTAGGCTGGGTGATTTGCTGGGGTTTGTCTTCTCCTTGGAACGCAGTAGGCTGGCTACATGCTAACTGGGTCTGCGAAATTCGCTCCTCCTGTTGCTGTATATTACCTCCTCTGCGTTTCCTGGGCCGGCTTTTTCCTTCTTTTTCTCTATTGTCCCAAATTAAGAGCAAAGTTGTTCTATTTACTTGTGCTCTTAGGCTCCAGCCTGTCGCAGATAGGAGGCCAAGGCCCCGTAGTGAGCTCAGTGCTTGGGCGGGAATCAACTCCGTCGCTAGCTCCGTTACTGCTTGCATGACCTGCTTCTTGCTTTGTTCGCTGCAGACTAAAGCGCTGCAACGCGACTCTCATTGATGACTGACTGACTGAAGGATTTAAGTTGCCTATGCACTTGTGCGCTTTTGCGACTGGTTATAGCACCGGGCTGGGATATTCAGTATGCTGGAGTTGTGAGCATGGTGCTATCACAGCCTCCGGCGACGAGGCAAGGCGGAAAGGATCTCGGAAAGCAGCAGCGCAAAACGCAACCGAACGGCCCGGGAGACAACCCCAGAGAACCCCCCAAACCAGCAACCACGCGCAGAGGCCCAACGCCAAGGCCGAACTTTCGGTCAGATTTTAGTCCAGTTTTACTAGTGGACAGCCCTATACCAATGTTGTGTAAGTCACCTGTGCAATTGTTCTAGTGTCAGGAGTCGTGAATTTTGAATAATTCGATGAATTGGAATTTTGTGTACTTAGCGTACTTGTGCGTTTGTCGAAAGAAGTTTCCAATGTGTAGGACGATAATCATCCCCTCAGCGTTATTTGTGCTTATTCTTGTTTTTTGGCGGTTTTAGACGGTGGAGCCAAAGGATCGAGTTTGTTTTGTTTTTTGGTCTTCATATGCCAAACTGAAGACCCTTGGTTTTAAAAGGGGAAGGGGCTCTCTCTCCTCAACTCCCACAATTTCGCCTCGTGAGCGGGTTCTTGGTGGGAAATCTTTTAGTCAGCATTGGCTTGCCGCTATCAGGATCCCACCTGGGTATATGCTAGTATGTTTTCATAGCACCCGTTTTATGCCCGTTTTTTTTCGCTTGTCTTTGTGGATAAGTGTGAGGAGAGGGATGTTTGTAGCAGCAGGTAGAGCTTCCTGGACTGCTTTTTCCTTTGTTTTGTGAAGTCGCGGGTAGAGCTTCCATTATTACTTCACAGCTTGGCCATTTCGAGTGGGGACTACAATAGCTCCTTCTTACGAGGAGGAATTGTACCTCGATCTGGTTAGGTTTCGCTTGTCCGGAACGCTTTTGTTTGCTTTTGTGGGGAAGGGGGTTTGTGGAGCAGCAGGTAGAGCTTCCTGGACTGCTCCTTGCTTTGAGATTTCCTTTGATTTGCGTTGTAGTTGGTAGAGCTTCCCAACCACTTCACAGCTTGTGTAATTGCAGCCCCACCCCCTCTCCCTCACGTTCTGCCTTGTAGCTAGGGCCATAGCGGGAAATCTTTTTTCAACACTGGCTAGTTGACGTCAGGATCCCACCCAGGTATTTGCTAGTTTGTTTTTCCTAGCACCTGTTTTATGGTCCTCGCCTCCTTTTGGTTTGCTTGTCCGGTTGGGGGAGCGGGTGTGGGGGCTTTGTTATCCTGCCTTTTGTCTGGGTTGGGGGGTGGGCAGCAGGTAGAGCTTCCTGGACTGCTCCAAGGGTTTAGATTTCCTTTGTTTTGTGGCATGGCGGGTAGTGCTTCCCAACCACGTGACCACCTGCTTGTCCGGTATTCAGTAAGTTATTTTAGTTTTAAATATAAGTAAGCTGGATAATAAAAGTTATATTTAAAATTATTTGGATAGGTGAGGAGAATAAGTAAAAAGGTTCCATTATAAGATGACATAAATTAAAATTGACATAAATTAGGTAAGTGAATAGGATATATAAATTATAATTAAGATAAGGATATGTATAATGAAAATGTAATTTCTTCTTCTTCCCTTCGTCTGTCCTGGCGTCTGGACTTTGGTGTATAGTTTTGTGTCCCTACTTTTCGTCTTTTCCTTGAGCCCTTTGTTTTTCTGATGTTTCCGTGGTTGTCCGCAGATTTGTGTCCGGTTGTTTGGGCTTGTATGATATGTATCTTGCCGCCTTGGCTTTGGTTTATTGTCCGTCCGTTTATTGTCCTGGTGTTATGGGTTAGTTTCATGCATGTAGTGCTAGGAGGTGAGGGGGAGGGGGGAACCCACTTCCTATAAAAAATAAAAAATAAAATTATTTTTTTTTTTAAAAATAACGAGCATGGTGGGGTCATGCCGGGGGGGGGGGGATAGTAAGGGGGTGGGCGGTCTCATGCGGGGGAGTTGCTTAGGTATCGGGTTTTCGCATGCTGGAGGGTTATTGGTGATAGGGTTGTGGATTGAGTATTTATGTTTTCGTGTTTGGACTTGCCGTTTGGCTGACCCCGGGTCATAGTCCAATGTATATGTGCTTTGTAAGATGGCTTTGATTTTCCTGGTGTGGTATTCGTGGTTTATTGTGATTAGGTGTGTTTGATTAGTTAATTCCCTTCAGGTACAGGACTGTGTTGTTGTGTGGTGTTTTTAGGCTTTAGTTCTTTGCTTTGTCCAGCATGTTTGGCTACGTTGTTGGAGAGCCGGGTCTTTGTTGGTATTCCTTGTAGGTGCTACTCTGTATGTGGTATTTATTCCAGTCGTTGAATATGATGTGGATCGTTTCCTGTTCTACGCAGTGTGGTCAGTTGGTGTTGTTGTTTTGTTGGTCCGTGGTGTGTTTTCCAAAGCTGGTTTGTAGATGTGTTTTCCCTGTTTTCATTCTGTTGATCACTTGTAGTCCTTCATTTTGGAGTGTTTTGGGTATCCTGTTGCTCCTGGTTACTTCTTCCTGCAGGTGATAAAGTTGTTGTGGGTAGGGCTTTTGATTGTGTATTTATGTTTTCGTGTTTGGACTTGCCTTTTGGCTGGCTCCGGGCCATAGTCCGTTTGATATGTACTTTGTAAGATAGTTTGGTTATTTTCTGGTGTGTTATTGGTGGTTTATTGAAATTATATGTGTTTGAATTTGTTGATTGCCTTAAGAAATAGGATAGTGTTGTTGTAGATTGTTTCTAGGTTCTTTCTAGGTTCTTGTTCTTTGTTTTCTCCAGCATATCTGAATACTTTGTTGGGGAGCCAAGTCGTTGTTGGTATTCCTTGAAGTTATTCCTCTGAATGTGATATTTATTGCAGTCGTTGAGTATGTTGCGGAGTGTTTCCGGTTCTGAGCAGTGTGGACAGTTCGGGTTGTCGTTTTGTTGGGCCGTGATGTGTTTTCCAAAGCTGATTTGTAGGAGTGTTTTTTCCTGTTTTGATTCTGTTGATCACTTGTAGTTCTTCGTTTTGGAGAGTTTTGGGTATCCTGATGCTTCTGGTCGTTTCTTTCTGTATTTGGTAGAGGTGTCTTCCTTTGTTGGAGTTGTCTTAATGTTGTTGCCATTTTTCGTTGATCCGTTGCCTGACTTTGCTGTATAATTCCTGGACGCTGTATTCGATGTTTTGGATTTCGCTGTGTTGTAGACTTTATTTGGCTGCGAGGTCAGCTTTGTCGTTACCTGATAAGTTGATATGGGAAGGTACCCATAGGAATTCAACTTTGAACTGGTCCGATTCCAGTTCTCGTAGAATGAACATTGTTTCCTCGAGCATATTGCTCCGGCTTTTTGATGATCCTGTTTCTATTGATTTCAGGACACTTAGCGAATCTGTGATGATTACATGTCTTTTGCTGGTTTGGATCTTTATCCATGTCAATGCTTGCTTAATAGCCCAGAATTCTGCGGTGTAAAATGGAACATCCGTCAGGTAGTCTAGCTTTCATTTTTTGGTTGAGTTCTGGCACTATGACAGCAGCAGCTGTTCTGTTGAGTTCTTGTGATTTGGAGCCATCTGTGTATATTTTGGTATATAGTGCGTATTGTTCTTCTAGGATTTGAGCAATTGCCGTTAGGAGTTTCCATGGGTTGTGTTGTTTATGTTCCAGTGTCTTGATTGTAAGGTTTACTGTAGGTTCGTTGTTCCTCCATGGTGTGCGGTCGTATACTTTACGTTGTTCTGCCTGGCTTTCTATTATTTGCATTTCGTCTCTTAGTGTGTGGGCTTTCTTGCAGGCTGGAGGGTTTGGTACTAGTTTTGAGCTGAATAGTTTCTCGCAGTTCCTGAACGCTGTTCTGGTTGGGTTGTTTTCTGGGTGGATGGAGTTTCGAATAGCATATCGTAGGATATGTTCTTCTCTCCTGATGTATAGTGGTAGGTCTCCCGTTAGTATTTGTAGTTCGTCGTTTGATGTGTTCGGTAGTAGCCCTGTACATATTCTGAGTGCCTTATATTGGATGCTGTCGAGTTTTTGTAGAAATTTTTTGTTTGCGGAGTCGTATATTTGACACCCATAGTCTAACTTGGCTCTGATTAGGGCCTTGTAAAGCATGAGTAGTGTATGCTAGTCTGCTCCCCATGTTGTTCCCTTTAGATGTTTCAGTAGGTTGAGGTCTTGCTTGCCTTTGTTGATTAGGTCTTTGATGTGGTGTTTCCAAGTGAGGTGTTCGTCTAGTGTCATGCCTAGGAAGTATGTCTGTTTGACAAATTTAATTGGTTTCCCCTGCAGATACAAAGATGGATATTTGGGGTTGAGTTTGTTTGTTGGGGAGAAGAGTATTCCCACGGTTTTGTCGCTGGATATTTTGAACCCCCATTTGGTCGCCCACTTTGATATTGAGTCGAGGTTCTTCTGTAGCTGGCTGATGTAGGATTGGTTGTTAGGATTTCCCGCTTTCCAGATTCCGCTGTCGTCGGCGAACTGGGACAGAGCAACGGTGTTGTCGATGTAGTCGGTGAGGTTATTGACCATTATGTTGAAGAGCGTGGGGCTTATTACACTTCCTTGTGGTGTTCCATTGTCTAGTGTGTATATGTTGGAGGTCTTGTCGCCTATTCTCGTTTTGATCTGTCGTCCTGTTAGAAAGTTCGCGATCCATCTATGCATCCTTCCGTTGATTTCGTATTGGTTTAATTTGGAGATGAGTCGTTTGGTCCATACCAGGTCGAATGCTTTTTCCAGGTCGAGGAATATTGCTATGAGGTGTCTTTGTGATTTTAGTTTAGCGTTAAATGCTAGTTAGGGAGATGGGTCTGTATGATGTAACAACTTTTGAGTCTTTACCGGGTTTCGGCATTAGAATGACGATTGCTTGTTTCCATGGTGCGGGTATGTTTCCTGTTTTCCATATCAGGTTTATCATGTCCACTGCTATCTGTTGCATGTTTGGCGGGAGTTGCTTGTATATGATGTATCCGAGGTTGTCTTCACCTGGTGCTGTAGGTTTCTTATTTTGTAAGGCCTGTTTCCATTCATGAAGTGTAAAGTATTCGTTTAGAGGTGAGTTATTGCTGATTTGTTCTGTGCATTGGTCTGTGAATATGTGTGGGTATTTGTCCTCCATGATTTGTCTTTGTGTCATAAAGGCCTGTGTATGATTTAGGTTACTGATAGCATGGGCGAAGTGTTGTGCTAGTAGTTCCGCTCTTTCCTGATTAGTTTGTGTTCCCATTATTTTTGGTGTCGATTTTGGGGCGTTCCCTCTGATGGCTTTAATTTTTGCCCATACTTCTTTGGATTTGGTACGATGGGAGAGTGTGGAGCAGTATTCTTTCCAAGATTTTTGTTTAGCCTCTTTGATGACTGTCTTAACAATGGTTTCCTGTTGTTTGTATGTGGCTAGGTCGGTAGATAGTTTGGTGCGTTGGAATCGGTTAAGTGCCCTTTTTTTCTCCTGAATTGCCCTTTTGCATTCCTCAGTCCACCAGGGTACATGGCTTTTACTTGTTTTTCCGCTTGTTTTCGGTATTGATTCTTGCGCTGCTGCGTTGATAACTTCGGTAATGTTATTATAGTTGGTGTTAGTGTCAGTGCTTTGTAGGTCTTCAATATGTATGTTACTTAGTATGGCTTGAAATTGGTTCCAGTCCGCTTGTTCTATTTTCCATTTTTGTGGAATTTGTTGTTCTCTTGGGCGTCGTAAATAGATGGTTGTTTGTATTGGGAAGTGGTCGCTCCCCATGGTACTTTGATGTAGTACCTCCCACTCGGTAATCTGTCCGATAGACGGTGTAGCAAGTGTTAGGTCCAGCGTTGTGAGGTTTCCAGTTGCAGTGTCTAGTCTTGTAGGTGTTCCTGTATTTAATATGAGGAGTTGATTGTTTCTGGCGTATTTTTCCATCCTTTTCCCCCTTATATCCGTGTGGTTTCCTCCACAGTCTTTGTTGTGCGCGTTAAAGTCCCCACAGATAAAGCTGTTTTTGCTTCTTTGTTGGAGGATTTGTTGGAGGCTGTGTGTGGAGTTCGTGGTGTGTGGGGGGGGGGTCGTAGATGTTGTAGATGTTGATGGTTTTATTTCCTATTTTGATTTGGATTCCTTGGTGTTCGATGTGATTGTTTTCTGTGTCGACTTTAGTATCAAGTTCAGACACTTCCGGTATTGAGTTGTGTATATATATTGCGAGTCCTCCACCTCGATTCGCATGTGGTCGGTGTTTATGGTAGTTGGTTTCGTAGTCTTTGATCTTTGGTAATTTTGTGCAGGTTGTTAGTAACATTGTTTCCTGGATACAGATTATGTCGGGTTTGCGGTTGGTGTCGTTTATTGTCGCTACCAGTTCGGCGTGATTTGCATATAGTCCTCTGCAATTCCATTGCCATATGGTTATTGTTGAGTTTTGTTTGGTTCCTTGTTTCTTAGGGCTGTCCTTACCTGTATCCTTGCTATGTGTCTGTGTGTTGTTACTGTGGCTTTGGGAGTGTTTGTGGTGGTTTTCTGTTGTAGAGTTTGCCCGGTGTGGTTGAACTGTAACTTTCATCCCTGCAATTTGGGTAATTTTTTTGTATTCAGCAACCTGGTTCTTGGAGTAGCACCATATGATGATGTATTTGCTTCGTGGTCTTATGATTTTAAACATATACCTGTGGTGCTGCATTAATGTTGTTGCAAGTGTTTTGGTATATATTTTAAGGAATTTATCGTTTGGGCTGCTAATGAACAGCGTCAAATATGCAGGATGGTATCTGTGTTTCTTTGGCGTTCCATTGTTATTTTTGTCACCCGTGTTGTTGTTGTTAGCGTTGGTTGGTTTGGCTTTTTTGGTGCTGTCTCTGTTTGTTGGTGTTCGTTCGGTAGTATTGCTTGTTCTCTTGATTTTGGGTAGTCCTTTGAGTGGATGTTTGCCTTTAGGTGTCGTGGCGTGTTCTTCATATGCTGGTGTTGCTCGGTAATTGATGTTTGTTTGTTTTTGTCTTTTTTGTTGCATTTGTTCGTCTTCACTGTTATATAGGGCTTTTGTTATATCTTCCATTTCCTTTTGTGTAATGTGTTTAGAGGGTCCTGCCTCCTGACTGTTGTGGATGGTGTACTTTCTTTTTCTGTTATTGTTGTTGTCCTTAGTATCGTTGTTGTTGTTGATTTTTCGTTTCTTGTTTCCCGTTGGTGTCATTTCCTTTCTCGCGGTGTTCTCTGCTTTTCTCTTTTTGGTTTCTGTCCCTATTGTTAATGTCGTTATTGTTGTTGTTGTTGGTTCTTTGTTGTTTCGATTTGTAGTTAGAGTAAAGCAGAGAGGTTGATTTTCGTGTGTCATTGCATTGCCCTTGATGGTGTTGTTGTCTGTGTTGGTGTTGTTGATTGGGTATGACTTTGTGTTGTTTCTTCGTTTTGTTGGTATTTGTTTCTTTGTGTTTAGTGTTGCCTTAGTTTTGGGCGCCCCTTTAGTTGGCTAATTTCCTTTTAGTGGTATGGCGTGGTCCTCATAATCCAGCGTTCTATGGTAATTGTTGTTTAATTTTTGTTGTTGTTGTCCGGGGTCACTGTTGGGTATTGTTTTATCTATTTCTTCCATCTCTTTTGGTCCTCTATGTGTAGTTATTCCTGCTTCTTGGCTGTTGTAGAGGGTGTTTTCTTGTATGGAGATGATGTTGTTTTCCTTGGCGTTGATACTGTTGTTGTTGGTGTCTTTTCGCTCCATGTTTGTGGGGAGAGTAATTTCCCCTTCCATGTTATCCTTTTCATGTCTCATGAGATATTCTCCTTCCGTTGATGCTGTAGCTGTTGTTGTGACTGTTGTTGCTTTATTGTCCTGGGTCATTATTGGTAGTTGTGTGTTTGTTTCCTCTGCCTTTTTGTAGTTGTCCTTTGTCCCTACGATCGTGGTTTCATCTATGATTATGTTGTTTTCCGTGTCTGTTGTTGGTGTGGTGTTAGTTGTTGATATTATCGTGTTGTTTGATGTGGTTTGTTTGATCCGTGTTGTTTTTGGTTAGTCCCATTTGGTTGGTGCTCTTTTGGTCGTTGTGCTTGTTCTCTTGATTTTGGGTGTTCCTTTGAGCGGATGTTTTCCCTTGGGTGTCGTGGCGTGGTCTTCATATTCTAATTTGGCTTGGTAGATGGTATTTGTATCTTTTTGTCGTTTTTGTTGTATTTGTTGAAGTTGTTGTATTATATCTTCTCCGCCTTCGAGTAGGGCTTTCATTATTTCTTCCATTTCTTTTGGTGTGATATGTTTGGAGGGTCCTGCTTCTTGGCTGTTGTGGGTGTGGTGCTTCCTTTTTCTGTTGTTATTGTTGGCCTTTATGGTATTTTTGTTGATGGGCTTTTGCTTCTCGTTTCTTGTTGGTGTTGCACCCCTATTTATGGTATCCTCTACCTTTTTCTTTGTAGTTTCTTTTGTGATTGTTGTTGGTGTTGTTGTTGGCAGTGGTGGTGATACTTTGTTGTTTTGTATTTGAAATAGAATAGAGCTAGGTGGTCGTTTCTAGTATGTTTGTGTGTTTTTCTTGGTGCTGTTGTTGCCTGTGTTGGTGGTGTTTTTTGTTGTTGTATCTGTGGTGGTTCCTTGTTTTGTTGAGATTTGTTTCTTTGGATTTAATGTTGCCTTGTCCTGTGTCCTTGAGATCGTGGTTTCGTTGATGATCATGTGTTTTCCAAGTTCTGTTGTTGGCAGGGTGTTGGTTGTTGGTGTTACTGTGTTGTTTCGTGTGGCGTCCTCGATTAGTGTTGTTTTTGGTTCACAATTGTGGTAATGTTGCTCTTCTTTGTGGTTTATGGTTTCTAATGTTGTTGTTGTTGTTTCTTTGTCGCTTGCTTGCGCTGGTGTCTGTGTTATAGTTGTTTGGTTTTCCCCTGTATTTTGTTGTTTTGTTATTTCGGTTTCCGTTTGCACTTGTATTTGCATTGGTTTCTGGAGTTTTGTTGCTTCGATTTCTTCTAGTGCTTCTGCAAGGTTGGTAATGGGTGCCTTGGTCAATGTGGTGGTTTGTTTTATCTATATTTTTGCTGTGCCAGTTAAGATTGTTTTGGTGATTTGCCTTGTTCATGTCGTGGATCGATATGTCCCTATGTTGATAGTTCCGGGTGGGTCTTGGTGCCTTTCGAGGGTGGTGGTAGGATTGTTTGTTTCCTGGCCTTCTGTGTGGGTGGTTCTCATCTTACTGATAAGTTTGCTGAGTTTGTTGGCGTCCCGTCTATTCCTGTTAAGGAGTTTCACTTTGTTTCTGGTCCTTTGTTCCATGTTGTATTAATTGTATTGTTGTACTTATGTTGATCCTTGTCTGTCTTACCTGTTTTGTGTGTACTTTTACGTAATGTTATCCCTTGGTTACTTTACCTGGTTGCTTAAAATCTTACGTAATACTGTTGAGGGAATTATGTATGGCTATATGAATAGGTAAATAGAAGAGCATCTCTGTGATTTTTAGTTTAGTGGGTGGAATGGGATCTCATGTGCATGCCCGTTTTACGAATTAGGTATATAGTTTGTTTGTTTACTTTACAAATTTGTTTTGTTTACGGTTGTAAGTCAAATTTGATTGGCCACTGGCTTTGTTTTGATTTGTTATTGTGGTACTTTTTGGTAGTTGATATCGGGCCAAGTGTGTAATAGTGTTAATTAGCTTTAGGCGCTTGTTAGAAGTAAATATTGTGTATCAAGTTTTATTGTTTATGAGTACGGGTCTAGCTATATGGTTCTAATATTTGATTTTAGCGGTTTATATATTGAGTTATTTTTTATTTAATTTTGTACCGAATAGTAGTTTGTTTACATGTTAGTTGTACTCAGTGAGGTTATTATTTAGGTAGACGTACTAGTCTATTTGGCCGATGGTATCTGGTTTTGTTTACCTAGTGGGGGATAAGCTCCGGTAGTTATAGGAGCGCGTTGCAAGTTGTTATTATATATTGAGCTTCTTTGGTTTTGTAAGGGTGAGTCTGATTGGTTGTTTGGTTGGGCGCTTTCCCTGAATGTTATTGTTGTTTAGTTTTTGTAGAAGATTTTTGTTTGCGGAGTCGCATATTTGACACCCAAACGACCAGAAGCATCAGTATACCCAAAACACTCCAAAATGAAGAACTACAAGTGATCAACAGAATCAAAACAGGAAAAACACTCCTAAAAACCAGCTTTGGAAAACACATCACGGCCCAACAAAACGACAACCCGAACTGTCCACACTGCTCAAAACCGGAAACACTCCGCCACATACTCAATGACTGCAATAAATATCACATTCAGAGGAATAACTTCAAGGAATACCAACAACGACTTGGCTCCCCAACAACGTATCCAGACATGCTGGACAAAACAAAGAACAAGAACCTAGAAACAACCTACAACAACATTATACTCTCATTGAGCAAGCAAGAGGAATTATAGTCGCTTATGCACGGTGTGCTTGTGCGACTTGTTTCAGTCCAAGGCTGGACCCGAGGCCCCTTTCGGGGCTCTCTGCCCTTGGCTGGGCGATAGCCCCTCTAGTGAAGCACTCGGCCCGGGTTGGATGCCGCCCCAGGCTGGGCGACATTGCTCCACTAGAGAGGCACTTAGCCCTGTGCTGGGCTTTTAGCCCAAGTGCTGGGCCTTTACCATAGTTTTTCCGATAGACCTTCGACCTCTGACATACAGTCCATATCTACACAGCTGGCGAGGAAAGGAGGAAACGAAACCCAGAAAAGGGCGCGCAAAAACACCACGGAAGCGCCCCAGGGACAGCCACACAGGGCACACCAAGACCCGCAACCACGCGCCCCGACCTAACGGCAAGGTCGGGTTTAATGTCACATCTAGTCCAGTTATGCTAATGGACTTCCTAATACCAATGTTGTGTGAGCCACTCATTCAATTGGTAAAGCACTCATTGAGTTTTAATTTTTGTTGCATTGGGTATTATTGTTGAATATGAATTTTGCGTACATAGTGTACTTATCCGTTTTCCGAAAATTTGTACCAATCCGGGGAAGGTTTGCCCTTCCATTTTTATTATCTTAATTTGGTGACTATGTAGGTTTTGTTTTGACGACGAGGCGGTATCGTAAGGATCACGTTTGTTTTGGTAGCGGGCCTTCATGAGCCAAATTGAAGACTCTCGGTTTCGTTTTCTTTAACTGGGGTCCATATGAGCTGGGTACTGCAATACCTCCTTCTTTCGAGGAGTAATTGCAACTCGATATGGATGCGCTGTGTTTGTCCGATAGGGTTTTATGGGGCAGCAGGTAGAGCTTCCTGGACTGCCCCTTGCCTTTGAGTTTGTCCGTACCAGGGCACGCTATGCTTGTCCGGTGGGGTTGGGGATTTGTGTGGCAGCAAGAAGGCCTACCTGGACTGCCACTTGCCTTTGTTATTGTCCGCTCGCTTGTCCGGGTTCCGCTATGCTTGTCCGGTAAGCTTGTCCGGGTATGCCATGCTTGTCCGGTGGGGTTGGTTGGGGTTTTGTGGGGCAGCAGGTAGTGCGACCTGGACTGCCCCTTGCTTTGATGGTTGTCTGGCAATTTGAGTTAAATAGTTATAATCTTTTCAGATAGGCAAGTTATCAATCTTTTCAGATTGGCAGATGTTGACATCTTCTGAAGTGGTTAGCTGCGATCGAGTGAAAATGTGCATCTTTTCTCTGCACATTTTCCCTTTTGACGAACGCTTTGTTTTATGTCTCGAGCACGGACGTGAAGGAAAACATCTCCTCTTACCAACTACCCATATCACCTACCAAACAATCCACAGTGATGAGAGTACTAACCTAAAATAAATTTTTATACAAAACAACACACTAATACTAACAAAACTACTATACTTTCTATCAATACATAATTGGAGAAGGAATCTACAAAACACACCATTACCTACAATCACATCAGCAAAGTAGTTAGTGTTTATAGTTACATTACTCCACATTCACACAAAAGAAACACTCATGAGTGTAGAGACAAGGGTTTTTTTTTAAGGGAAAGACACACACACACGCACATACCCATACACACAAAGCGTACGCACGCGCACACAAACACAAACAAGTAAACAAACACACACACACCAAGAAACGTACGCGTGCACACATACACACACAACACACACAAACGTACGCGCGCACACGAACACAAGCGAAAAACAAACATACACACACAAACAAACGTACGTGTGCACACATACACACACACGTAATTATATGATTGGCAACTTGATTAGTCTCTCTTTTCTAGAGATCTGGTTAGCCCTAAGAAGGGCTGCTTTTTTTGAACTTCAGATACACCTGGTTAATGGTGACACCTCCCAGGCCGGGCACCACAGACACATCACCGACTCCAATCTTATTCTTGTTCTTGGGAGCTCAGATGGTTGATAAGTGGCCTCATCATCCCAGTTTTCACTTTGAGGGATAGTGAAGAATTGTTCCCTCTGTCTCCTCCTATGCCAGACCCGGGGATGATGAGGTCTCTGCGGCTCCCACTCTTGCCTCTGTCTCTCCAACTCTTCGTCCCAGTTTTCCATCTGGGGAACAGCGGCATTTGGTACTGGTAGTAGTGGTTGTGTCTGTGACTGACGTGGTGGAGGTGATGGAGTCCTCACCTCTGGCTTGACCTCACACAGAGGTCTAATCATGAGATGATGCAGGATCTGTCTTTTCTTTTCCTTCTTCTCTTCTTTGTTCTTTTTTTTTCGTCCTCCTCTTCTATCTTGGAACTTTCGTGGATCGCCTCTATGGCCAGCTCATCCAGGAGGCGCCTGTCATACTCCAGGTGCATCTGAAGCTCAATCACTTTGGCTATTCTGCTCATTTTTAAAAGTGTTGACCGGTCAAGGATGGGTAGCCAGACTACTACTACTACTGTTATATTAAGGTCGCATGCGCCATAAGGCATGCGCGACCATTTAATAACCTCATACGAGGGTTGATTAATTATTCCTTGGGGGCGGTATGGTGCCACACCCCCTCAACGCTTTATAGTGTGCATGTCACACTGATTGATTTGAATGTCCGGGGGAGGAAAGGCAGGAGGGATGGTGAAGGAAAGAACATCCTGGATAGTTTTTCCGAAAATTAAAAACGCCTTGTCGCAATTTTGAATAATGATACTCTGTGCTGTTGAGTTTAAGTTTAGATGAAGTGGGATATATTATATGATTTGGAGTTCTTTATTTAGACGTTAATATTTGAGTTTTTCTTTAAGTATAATTGAAAAGTTTACGCATTGTGCGGTGGTCCTGATGACTGAAGTTTAGTCACCTTATAGATCTAGTTGGGGTCTTATGACCTATATCTAGTTAGTGCGCCGCATTGTGCAGCGGGGCCCGGTGGTCTTAATTGGGGTCCTTAATAATGAGCTAATTTGGTATTTTTCCAATCGTTGCCACATTGTGCGGCTGGGCCTGATGGCTGTGGTGTTTAGCCACCTTATATATGCTATTTGATGGACAGTTTGATGAGTTGTAGTAAATTTATAGTTCTTTCCACACTTCATCTTAGTGGTAGAGTAGAGGATAATAGAGGTATTATAGAAGTTGTTAGTACTTATCTAGGTGTTTAATTATATTTATGGTGACCTGTCTCTTTTGACATTGCTAGAGGTGGAGGTCATTTGGCCATTGATGTACACTACGTTTCCTAGCTAAAGACAAGATATATCCATAATGGTCACAAAACCGTCGATCTACTTTTTCATCGTTTCTACAAGAGTCACGATCAAAATAAGTCACTAAATGTTCTAAGGGATATCCAAGACTGCGTTGACGAAGAAAATACACACAGTATTGTCCACACACCATAGAATCTGTGCCTTGTAATTTCACATTATTGAATCGTGTCGTCTGGGCATTTTTTCTCATAAAGTCGATGATTCTTCTAAAGGCGGTAATCCATACGAATCAAAATACTCCATACAACCATCTTTGGGGAAGTAGACGGCTATCCAGTGGGTTTCAGGGAGATGACTGTTGTCCGTGTTGATGACATAAGCTTGATGGTCTTGAGGTTTGCGATGAGGAAGTTCATCTTCAGCGTGCATGACAGGATTCCAAGAAGTGGTGTACGAGCTGTTTTTCAAAAGGCAATAAAGTTCCCAGGTATCCATGTTTTTTTTCTTGTGTTACGAATATGTAATTAAATTACTTGTGTGCTAGTTTTAAATTCTTTTTTATTTAATTTTGTTACATTTTATTGTAAGGATAATTTTCATTGGATTTAAGTCTCTTTTCGTAAAATTGGCTTGACCCGATTAGATTATAAGATTTCTTCAGCACTATTTTAGTTCATAGATTTTGTAAACATCGAGTGAATAGGATTGGTTATTGCCAAGGTCATCTCGGCCCGCATGTTTGCTGAACTGTAAACAGTCTTTCTTTTTATATATTTTCAGTGTGAGAATTTGGTTCTTAGATAGGGCTATTCTTGCATACGTGATAAATGACATTTTTTTTAAATACGCTGTTCAAGTGTTAAGAGACCACGTGACCCATCACGCGAGAATGAAATGACGTTTTAGTTGGGTTAAATACTCATTCCGAGAGCTTTTCAGCCAGTCGTATTCTTAACACCTTGAAGGTACAATGTGTTTTATATTGTTGATGCCGGCTTGTTCTGAAGTTTTTCTATTTTATTTTTGGAATTGAATAATTTATTCTCTGGAAAACTAAACAAGTGTACTTTTTTATCAAAAGTTCTGGGACAAAGAAATTCAGTGGAAATTTATTCTGGAGTTGAATGGAAACATTATAAACTGTGATTCAATCGAGGATCTGTTACCATCAGTACAACATCTGACGTCATCGCCTCCATATTGGAATTTCATCGAGATTCGAACCCGGATTCTATTAGAACTGTTTATTGATAGGACTTGTATTTTTCAATCTTAGGACTTAATTTTGGATTATATTCACAAACCGTAAGTCCTATTTCCAATTTTTACATTGTTTTCTAGGGAAATAAATTATTTCGTTAAAATATACAAAGCTTGTTGGCTTCACTCTTTTCCCTTGTTATTTTTGTACGAGACTACACGTAAGAGGAGAAAACTGGGGCCTGGTCCTTGGGATATTTAAATTTTGGCTAAAATATTTCAGAAAATTGTTTTTTGAAATTTAAATTACCCTAGTTTATAAATCCCAAGTACTATTTTACATTTTGTTTGAAATCTTTAGTGAAAACAACAGGCTTTTTTTCACAATGTCATTAAAAGTGGAGACTTTTCTTTCTAGTCCTACTCAGGATCAGTTGGATAGTTTGAAAAAAAGATGAGTTGCTTGAACTTGCCAGAAAATACGATGTTTCTGAGGCAAAAGCTTCCTTAACGAAACAGGAAATTAAGAACGTTTTGATTCAATATTTGGTAGAGAAGAATGTTCTTGATAAAAGTGTTTTGGCTTCGGTCAGTAAGTCGGTATCAGACTCTGACATAAAAGTAATGGAATTAAAAATGAAATACAAGATGGAATTGGAGTTAAGGAAGCTCGAACTTCAGAAAGAAAAAGAACAAATGTTATTGGAAAAAGAGGAGAGAGAGAGAGAGAAACAACTACAGTTGCAATTAGAAGTGAAGCAATTGCAATTGCAATTTGAGAAAAAGGAGAAAGAGAGACAGGAAAGAGAGAAAGATAAACAAATGAAATTACAATTTGAGAAAGAGGAGAGAGAGAGAGACAGATGCAATTACAAAGAGAGAAGGATGAAAATGAATTTCAAATTAGAATGAAAGAATTTGAACTGGCAAATGAAAAGCATGGTCTCACTTCACATACAAATTTAAGTTTTGATATTACAAGCAATATCAGGTTAGTGTCCCCTTTTAGAGAAAAAGAAGTAGACAAATATTTTATTTATTTGGAAAAAGTTGCTGAAAATTTGAAATGGCCAAGGGAGCATTGGACTCAATTATTGCAATGTGTACTTTTTGGCAAGGCCCGAGATATCTATGAATCCCTGTCAGAACAACAAAGTTCTGACTATGATTTGGTTAAGGAATGCATCTTAAAGGGTTATGCGTTAGTCCCTGAGGCTTATCGGCAATAATTCAGAAACTATAAAAAAGAAGCTGGACAAACTTATATTGAATTTGCAAGTGAAAAATAGCAGTTATTTAAGAGATGATGCTTAGCCAAGAAAGTTGAACATGATTATGAAAGTCTTGAACAACTTGTGTTACTTGAAGAGTTGAAAAACTGTGTACCTAATGACATCCAGAATCATATTGAAGAGCATAAGATTGAAACCTTGGAAAATGCTGCTCTTGCTGCTGATGAGTATTCCTTAACTCAAAGTTCCTGTTGTAAGCAAATCTTTCACTCAGCAGTCTACTGGTAGAAAGGTATTTCAGCCTAATACGACTCCTTCTAAAACTCAATCTGGCGCAACTTCTAAAACTCAAGCTTCTGCTAAACTTGACTCAAAATCCTTGTATATTCCTACGTGTACCTATTGCAAGAAAAAAGGACACGTCATTTCTGATTGCTTCAAATTGAAATATAGGCATCAGAATCAAGATAGACCTGTCCCAAATGCTCATATTTCTAAGAGGTCAAGGTCACGGTCATGTATTGAAAGCAATACGTTTGTTGGGTCTAATAACCCCCAGTCTGATTTTATTATGGAGAATTATGAACCATTCATGTCGAAGGGTTCTATATCACTCTTGGGTGATTTGGCCAATCCTATCCCTACTAAAATTTTAAGGGATACAGGGGCTTCTCAGAGTCTTTTATTATCAGGTATTTTGTCTTTTTCTGAGAAGTCCTGTTCTAATGGGTGTTCTTATTCAGGGAGTAGAGTGCGGCTTTGTTAATGTTCCTCTCCATTCTGTAAATTTGTCATCAGACTTAGTTTCAGGACCTGTGACAGTCGGTATAGTGTCTACTTATCCCGTTGAGGGCATGCATTTGTTGCTAGGCAACGACCTAGCTGGAGACAAGCTTGTGGTTAATCCACTTGTAACTGACAAGCCTTCTTTGGATCCGAAAGTTGATCCTATTGAAAAAGAATACCCTGATTTATACCCAGCTTATGCAGTTACCAGAGCTATGTCAGAGAAAGCTCTTGAGAATGATTTTGATAAGGAAAATATTCCTTTAGCTGACACATGTATTGGTCAGGCTTTTGATGAGGTCACTTTCACTTCTAATTTGGATCAATCAAAGGTATTGATCACAGTGATCCTCTTTTAAATACTCATTCTCTTTTATCTAATCAGGGTGATAAACGACAATCACTTGTCGTCGAACAGGAAAAAGATCCTGAGATCTCCTGTTTGTTTCTGAGGGCCATTAGTGAAACTGAAGCCACTGAAGTACCTGTCTGTTATTTCATTAAAAATGGAATTCTTATGAGAAAAAGGAGCCCTCCCGAGGTTCCTGCTAATGACGAGGGGTCAGTGAACTATCAGATTGGAGTTCCAAAATCTTACAGACAGGAAATATTTAGTTTGGCCCATGAAACTCCTCTGGCTGGTCATTTAGGGATAAATAAAACTTATCACGAGATCTTGACTCACTTTTACTGGCCAAAAATCAAAAGTAATGTTTGTAAATTTTGTAGATCTTGTCATACTTGTCAAATGGTAGAAAAACCCAATCAGAAGATACTTAAGGCTCATTAGCAACCTATTCCTGCATTTGACGAACCATTTAGCAGAATTATGGTAGATTGTGTTGGTTCCTTACCTAAGACCAAGTCAGGCAACCAATATTTGTTGACCATTATGTGTGCGTCAACAAGATTCCCTGAGGCAATTTCTTTGAGGAATATTAAAACCAAAACTATAGTTAAAGCTTTGACAAAGCTTTTTTTACTCAATTAGGCCTTAACAAATCTGTCCAATCGGATCAAGGGTCAAATTTTATGTCTGGAATTTTACAGCAAGCTATGCACGAATTAGGCATTGAACAGTTTAAATCGTCTGCCTACCAACCCTAAGGGCCAAGGGGCTTTAGAAAGATTTCATCAAACTTTGAAGAATATGATTCGATCATATTGCTTTGATACGAGTAAAGATTGGGATGAAGGCATTCATTTACTTTTGTTTGCTGTTAGGGGGTCCGTTCAAGAATCTTTAGGATTCAGTCCCTTTGAACTAGTTTTCGGACATACTGTGCGTGGTCTTTTGAAGTTATTGAAAGAGAAACATCTTTCTAATGAAGATACTGAGCTCAACCTATTTGATTATGTTTCTGATTTTAAGTACAAGTTGTCAAAGGATTGTGAAGTCGCAAGAGCAAATGTGCATTCTACTCAATCCAGAATGAAATCAAGATATGATAAAAACTCGAGGGATAGGAGTTTTCAACCTGGTGATAGAGTTCTAGCTCTCTTGCCCATTCCGCAAAATCCCCTTCAGGCCAAGTATTAAGGTCCGTACACGGTTGGAAAGAAAGTAAATCATTTATGTTACATCATAACTACTCCTGGTAGGCGAAAACAACAACAACCTTGCCACATTAACATATTAAAGGAGTATATTGAAAGAGATAGCCAAGTAAATCATGCAATTAATTTAGTTGTACCTGTCCCACAAACTGAGGATTGAAGTGAAGAAATTCAATTGGACTCTGTTGATCTTGGAGCAACAAATCTTCGGAATTAGGAAATTCTGAAAAATCTGGACCAGAAACCTTTACATTTCCAACAACAAGAAAGGAATGAACTTAAGCAGCTATTATTCGAATATGAGCACTTATTTCCAGATATTCCTACAAGGATAAACAAAATTTTTCATGGCGTTGAAATTGTAGATTCAAAACCTGTGAAACAACACCCATACAGGATGAACCCTCTCAAACAGGAGTACTTGAAAAAGGAAATTCAGTATTTGCTGGAGAACAATTTCATAGAGCCCAGTAAAAGTGATTGGAGTTCACCATGCATACTTGTTCCGAAACCGGATAAAACTTTCCGTATGTGCACTGATTATGGGAAGGTGAACAGTGTGACAAAAACAGATTCATTTCCATTACCAAGAATCGATGATTGTATTGATAAAATTGGAAATGCCAAGTATGTCACCAAATTTGACCTTCTGAAAGAATTTTGGCAAATTCCAGTAAAAGAAGTAGCGAAAGAAATTTCAGCATTTGTGACTCAGATGGACTCTATCAATATAAAATAATGCCGTTTTTGTGACGACGGGTTCCCCAAGTACTTTTCAACGCTTGATGAATATGATTACCTCTG
>JAECUM010090925.1:0-31628 GCA_016617855.1 Megalonaias nervosa
AAATTACTTGTGTGCTAGTTTTAAATTCTTTTTTATTTAATTTTGTTACATTTTATTGTAAGGATAATTTTCATTGGATTTAAGTCTCTTTTCGTAAAATTGGCTTGACCCGATTAGATTATAAGATTTCTTCAGCACTATTTTAGTTCATAGATTTTGTAAACATCGAGTGAATAGGATTGGTTATTGCCAAGGTCATCTCGGCCCGCATGTTTGCTGAACTGTAAACAGTCTTTCTTTTTATATATTTTCAGTGTGAGAATTTGGTTCTTAGATAGGGCTATTCTTGCATACGTGATAAATGACATTTTTTTTAAATACGCTGTTCAAGTGTTAAGAGACCACGTGACCCATCACGCGAGAATGAAATGACGTTTTAGTTGGGTTAAATACTCATTCCGAGAGCTTTCCAGCCAGTCGTATTCTTAACACCTTGAAGGTACAATGTGTTTTATATTGTTGATGCCGGCTTGTTCTGAAGTTTTTCTATTTTATTTTTGGAATTGAATAATTTATTCTCTGGAAAACTAAACAAGTGTACTTTTTTATCAAAAGTTCTGGGACAAAGAAATTCAGTGGAAATTTATTCTGGAGTTGAATGGAAACATTATAAACTGTGATTCAATCGAGGATCTGTTACCATCAGTACAGACATCTGACGTCATCGCCTCCATATTGGAATTTCATCGAGATTCGAACCCGGATTCTATTAGAACTGTTTATTGATAGGACTTGTATTTTTCAATCTTAGGACTTAATTTTGGATTATATTCACAAACCGTAAGTCCTATTTCCAATTTTTACATTGTTTTCTAGGGAAATAAATTATTTCGTTAAAATATACAAAGCTTGTTGGCTTCACTCTTTTCCCTTGTTATTTTTGTACGAGACTACACGTAAGAGGAGAAAACTGGGGCCTGGTCCTTGGGATATTTAAATTTTGGCTAAAATATTTCAGAAAATTGTTTTTTGAAATTTAAATTACCCTAGTTTATAAATCCCAAGTACTATTTTACATTTTGTTTGAAATCTTTAGTGAAAACAACAGGCTTTTTTTCACAATGTCATTAAAAGTGGAGACTTTTCTTTCTAGTCCTACTCAGGATCAGTTGGATAGTTTGAAAAAAAGATGAGTTGCTTGAACTTGCCAGAAAATACGATGTTTCTGAGGCAAAAGCTTCCTTAACGAAACAGGAAATTAAGAACGTTTTGATTCAATATTTGGTAGAGAAGAATGTTCTTGATAAAAGTGTTTTGGCTTCGGTCAGTAAGTCGGTATCAGACTCTGACATAAAAGTAATGGAATTAAAAACGAAATACAAGATGGAATTGGAGTTAAGGAAGCTCGAACTTCAGAAAGAAAAAGAACAAATGTTATTGGAAAAAGAGGAGAGAGAGAGAGAGAAACAACTACAGTTGCAATTAGAAGTGAAGCAATTGCAATTGCAATTTGAGAAAAAGGAGAAAGAGAGACAGGAAAGAGAGAAAGATAAACAAATGAAATTACAATTTGAGAAAGAGGAGAGAGAGAGAGACAGATGCAATTACAAAGAGAGAAGGATGAAAATGAATTTCAAATTAGAATGAAAGAATTTGAACTGGCAAATGAAAAGCATGGTCTCACTTCACATACAAATTTAAGTTTTGATATTACAAGCAATATCAGGTTAGTGTCCCCTTTTAGAGAAAAAGAAGTAGACAAATATTTTATTTATTTGGAAAAAGTTGCTGAAAATTTGAAATGGCCAAGGGAGCATTGGACTCAATTATTGCAATGTGTACTTTTTGGCAAGGCCCGAGATATCTATGAATCCCTGTCAGAACAACAAAGTTCTGACTATGATTTGGTTAAGGAATGCATCTTAAAGGGTTATGCGTTAGTCCCTGAGGCTTATCGGCAATAATTCAGAAACTATAAAAAAGAAGCTGGACAAACTTATATTGAATTTGCAAGTGAAAAATAGCAGTTATTTAAGAGATGATGCTTAGCCAAGAAAGTTGAACATGATTATGAAAGTCTTGAACAACTTGTGTTACTTGAAGAGTTGAAAAACTGTGTACCTAATGACATCCAGAATCATATTGAAGAGCATAAGATTGAAACCTTGGAAAATGCTGCTCTTGCTGCTGATGAGTATTCCTTAACTCAAAGTTCCTGTTGTAAGCAAATCTTTCACTCAGCAGTCTACTGGTAGAAAGGTATTTCAGCCTAATACGACTCCTTCTAAAACTCAATCTGGCGCAACTTCTAAAACTCAAGCTTCTGCTAAACTTGACTCAAAATCCTTGTATATTCCTACGTGTACCTATTGCAAGAAAAAAGGACACGTCATTTCTGATTGCTTCAAATTGAAATATAGGCATCAGAATCAAGATAGACCTGTCCCAAATGCTCATATTTCTAAGAGGTCAAGGTCACGGTCATGTATTGAAAGCAATACGTTTGTTGGGTCTAATAAACCCCAGTCTGATTTTATTATGGAGAATTATGAACCATTCATGTCGAAGGGTTCTATATCACTCTTGGGTGATTTGGCCAATCCTATCCCTACTAAAATTTTAAGGGATACAGGGGCTTCTCAGAGTCTTTTATTATCAGGTATTTTGTCTTTTTCTGAGAAGTCCTGTTCTAATGAGTGTTCTTATTCAGGGAGTAGAGTGCGGCTTTGTTAATGTTCCTCTCCATTCTGTAAATTTGTCATCAGACTTAGTTTCAGGACCTGTGACAGTCGTTATAGTGTCTACTTATCCCGTTGAGGGCATGCATTTGTTGCTAGGCAACGACCTAGCTGGAGAAAAGCTTGTGGTTAATCCACTTGTAACTGACAAGCCTTCTTTGGATCAGAAAGTTGATCCTATTGAAAAAGAATACCCTGATTTATACCCAGCTTATGCAGTTACCAGAGCTATGTCAGAGAAAGCTCTTGAGAATGATTTTGATAAGGAAAATATTCCTTTAGCTGACACATGTATTGGTCAGGCTTTTGATCAGGTCACTTTCACTTCTAATTTGGATCAATCAAAAGGTATTGATCATAGTGATCCTCTTTTAAATACTCATTCTCTTTAATCTAATCAGGGTGATAAACGACAATCACTTGTCGTCGAACAGGAAAAAGATCCTGAGATCTCCTGTTTGTTTCTGAGGGCCATTAGTGAAACTGAAGCCACTGAAGTACCTGTCTGTTATTTCATTAAAAATGGAATTCTTATGAGAAAAAGGAGCCCTCCCGAGGTTCCTGCTAATGACGAGTGGTCAGTGAACTATCAGATTGGAGTTCCAAAATCTTACAGACAGGAAATATTTAGTTTGGCCCATGAAACTCCTCTGGCTGGTCATTTAGGGATAAATAAAACTTATCACAAGATCTTGACTCACTTTTACTGGCCAAAAATCAAAAGTAATGTTTGTAAATTTTGTAGATCTTGTCATACTTGTCAAATGGTAGGAAAACCCAATCAGAAGATACTTAAGGCTCATTAGCAACCTATTCCTGCATTTGACGAACCATTTAGCAGAATTATGGTAGATTGTGTTGGTTCCTTACCTAAGACCAAGTCAGGCAACCAATATTTGTTGACCATTATGTGTGCGTCAACAAGATTCCCTGAGGCAATTCCTTTGAGGAATATTAAAACCAAAACTATAGTTAAAGCTTTGACAAAGCTTTTTTTACTCAATTAGGCCTTAACAAATCTGTCCAATCGGATCAAGGGTCAAATTTTATGTCTGGAATTTTACAGCAAGCTATGCACGAATTAGGCATTGAACAGTTTAAATCGTCTGCCTACCAACCCTAAGAGCCAAGGGGCTTTAGAAAGATTTCATCAAACTTTGAAGAATATGATTCGATCATATTGCTTTGATACGAGTAAAGATTGGGATGAAGGCATTCATTTACTTTTGTTTGCTGTTAGGGGGTCCGTTCAAGAATCTTTAGGATTCAGTCCCTTTGAACTAGTTTTCGGACATACTGTGCGTGGTCTTTTGAAGTTATTGAAAGAGAAACATCTTTCTAATGAAGATACTGAGCTCAACCTATTTGATTATGTTTCTGATTTTAAGTACAAGTTGTCAAAGGATTGTGAAGTCGCAAGAGCAAATGTGCATTCTACTCAATCCAGAATGAAATCAAGATATGATAAAAACTCGAGGGATAGGAGTTTTCAACCTGGTGATAGAGTTCTAGCTCTCTTGCCCATTCCGCAAAATTCCCTTCAGGCCAAGTATTAAGGTCCGTACACGGTTGGAAAGAAAGTAAATCATTTATGTTACATCATAAATACTCCTGGTAGGCGAAAACAACAACAACCTTGCCACATTAACATATTAAAGGAGTATATTGAAAGAGATAGCCAAGTAAATCATGCAATTAATTTAGTTGTACCTGTCCCACAAACTGAGGATTGAAGTGAAGAAATTCAATTGGACTCTGTTGATCTTGGAGCAACAAATCTTCGGAATTAGGAAATTCTGAAAAATCTGGACCAGAAACTTTTACATTTCCAACAACAAGAAAGGAATGAACTTAAGCAGCTATTATTCGAATATGAGCACTTATTTCCAGATATTCCTACAAGGACAAACAAAATTTTTCATGGCGTTGAAATTGTAGATTCAAAACCTGTGAAACAACACTCATACAGGATGAACCCTCTCAAACTGGAATACTTGAGAAAGGAAATTCAGTATTTGCTGGAGAATGATTTCATAGAGCTCAGTAAAAGTCATTGGAATTCACCATGTATACTTGTTCCGAAATCAGATAAAACTCTCCGTATGTGCACTGATTATAGGAAGGTGAACAGCGTGACAAAAACAGATTCATTTCCATTACAAAGAATCGATGACTGTATTGATAAAATTGGAAATGCCAAGTATGTCACCAAATTTGACCTTCTGAAAGGATTTTGGGCAAATTCCACTAACGGAAAGAGCAATGGAAATTTCGGCATTTGTGACTCCAGATGGACTCTATCAATATAAAGTAATGCCATTCGGGATGAAGGGTTCCCCAAGTACCTTTCAACGCTTGATGAATATGATTACCTCTGGTCTAAATAATTGTGATGCTTACATGGATGATGTCATCATGTACAACGACACCTGAAAGAACATCTAGCCACGATTCGGAAATTCTTTAACAGACTCACTGATGCTAATTTGACAATCAAGTTATCTAAAAGTGAGTTTTGCCGTGCTTGTGTGACATTTCTACGACATACTGTGAGACAAAGTCAAGTTAAACCTTTAGATGCTAAGGTCAAGGCTATCTCTGATTTCCCTGTGCCTGTCAGTAAAAAACAACTGATGAGATTTTTGGGTATGGCTGGATACTATCGAAAGTTTTGTTCCAATTTTTCTAATATTGCTGAACCCCTGACAAACTTGTTAAGTAAGAAAAACAAATTTCTTTGGACTGAAAAATGTCAGGAGGCTTTTAATAGATTAAAAGCCATACTCAAAAGTGCGCCGGTTCCTACAGCTCCAAATTTCAATCAATCTTTTAAATTATCTATGGATGCAAGTGATGTTTGGGTTGAAGCAGTATTGATTCAAGAAGATAGAAATGGTGTTGATCACCCAGTGTGCTATTTCTCTAAGAAATTAAATAAGCACCAAAGAAATTACTCAACAATCGAGACGGAAGGTGTGGCATTAATATTGGCATTACAGCATTTTGAAGTTCACATAAGTTCAGCTCCTTCTCCGATTGTTGTGTATATTGATCCCAACCCCCTTACTTTCATCGACAAGGATGAAAAATAAAAATCAGATTATTAATGTGGAGTTTGTTTTTGCAAGAATATAATCTTAACATCAGGCACATCAAAGGAAAAGACAATTTGATTGCAGATTCACTTTCCCGTGTATAGAAATATTATTTCATATACACTTTGTATAATTCATAAGAATTTTCTTATGTAATTTTGTTTTACCTCATGTATAATTTACATATGGTAAAAAGAAAGCTTTATTATATAAATCTTTCTTTTTCTTTATGGGCGAGGTGTTACGAATATGTAATTAAATTACTTGTGTGCTAGTTTTAAATTCTTTTTTATTTAATTTTGTTACATTTTATTGTAAGGATAATTTTCATTGGATTTAAGTCTCTTTTCGGAAAATTGGCTTGACCCGATTAGATTATAAGATTTCTTCAGCACTATTTTAGTTCATAGATTTTGTAAACATCGAGTGAATAGGATTGGTTATTGCCAAGGTCATCTCGGCCCGCATGTTTGCTGAACTGTAAACAGTCTTTCTTTTTATATATTTTCAGTGTGAGAATTTGGTTCTTAGATAGGGCTATTCTTGCATACGTGATAAATGACATTTTTTTAAATACGCTGTTCAAGTGTTAAGAGACCACGTGACCCATCACGCGAGAATGAAATGACGTTTTAGTTGGGTTAAATACTCATTCCGAGAGCTTTCCAGCCAGTCGTATTCTTAACACCTTGAAGGTACAATGTGTTTTATATTGTTGATGCCGGCTTGTTCTGAAGTTTTTCTATTTTATTTTTGGAATTGAATAATTTATTCTCTGGAAAACTAAACAAGTGTACTTTTTTATCAAAAGTTCTGGGACAAAGAAATTCAGTGGAAATTTATTCTGGAGTTGAATGGAAACATTATAAACTGTGATTCAATCGAGGATCTGTTACCATCAGTACAGACATCTGACGTCATCGCCTCCATATTGGAATTTCATCGAGATTCGAACCCGGATTCTATTAGAACTGTTTATTGATAGGACTTGTATTTTTCAATCTTAGGACTTAATTTTGGATTATATTCACAAACCGTAAGTCCTATTTCCAAATTTTACATTGTTTTCTAGGGAAATAAATTATTTCGTTAAAATATACAAAGCTTGTTGGCTTCACTCTTTTCCCTTGTTATTTTTGTACGAGACTACACGTAAGAGGAGAAAACTGGGGCCTGGTCCTTGGGATATTTAAATTTTGGCTAAAATATTTCAGAAAATTGTTTTTTGAAATTTAAATTACCCTAGTTTATAAATCCCAAGTACTATTTTACATTTTGTTTGAAATCTTTAGTGAAAACAACAGGCTTTTTTTCACAATGTCATTAAAAGTGGAGACTTTTCTTTCTAGTCCTACTCAGGATCAGTTGGATAGTTTGAAAAAAGATGAGTTGCTTGAACTTGCCAGAAAATACGATGTTTCTGAGGCAAAAGCTTCCTTAACGAAACAAGAAATTAAGAACGTTTTGATTCAATATTTGGTAGAGAAGAATGTTCTTGATAAAAGTGTTTTGGCTTCGGTCAGTAAGTCGGTATCAGACTCTGACATAAAAGTAATGGAATTAAAAACGAAATACAAGATGGAATTGGAGTTAAGGAAGCTCGAACTTCAGAAAGAAAAAGAACAAATGTTATTGGAAAAAGAGGAGAGAGAGAGAGAGAAACAACTACAGTTGCAATTAGAAGTGAAGCAATTGCAATTGCAATTTGAGAAAAAGGAGAAAGAGAGACAGGAAAGAGAGAAAGATAAACAAATGAAATTACAATTTGAGAAAGATAGAACAAATGAAATTACAATTTGAGAAAGAGGAGAGAGAGAGACAGATGCAATTACAAAGAGAGAAGGATGAAAATGAATTTCAAATTAGAATGAAAGAATTTGAACTGGCAAGTGAAAAGCATGGTCTCACTTCACATACAAATTTAAGTTTTGATATTACAAGCAATATCAGGTTAGTGTCCCCTTTTAGAGAAAAAGAAGTAGACAAATATTTTATTTATTTGGAAAAAGTTGCTGAAAATTTGAAATGGCCAAGGGAGCATTGGACTCAATTATTGCAATGTGTACTTTTTGGCAAGGCCCGAGATATCTATGAATCCCTGTCAGAACAACAAAGTTCTGACTATGATTTGGTTAAGGAATGCATCTTAAAGGGTTATGCGTTAGTCCCTGAGGCTTATCGGCAATAATTCAGAAACTATAAAAAAGAAGCTGGACAAACTTATATTGAATTTGCAAGTGAAAAATAGCAGTTATTTAAGAGATGATGCTTAGCCAAGAAAGTTGAACATGATTATGAAAGTCTTGAACAACTTGTGTTACTTGAAGAGTTGAAAAACTGTGTACCTAATGACATCCAGAATCATATTGAAGAGCATAAGATTGAAACCTTGGAAAATGCTGCTCTTGCTGCTGATGAGTATTCCTTAACTCAAAGTTCCTGTTGTAAGCAAATCTTTCACTCAGCAGTCTACTGGTAGAAAGGTATTTCAGCCTAATACGACTCCTTCTAAAACTCAATCTGGCGCAACTTCTAAAACTCAAGCTTCTGCTAAACTTGACTCAAAATCCTTGTATATTCCTACGTGTACCTATTGCAAGAAAAAAGGACACGTCATTTCTGATTGCTTCAAATTGAAATATAGGCATCAGAATCAAGATAGACCTGTCCCAAATGCTCATATTTCTAAGAGGTCAAGGTCACGGTCATGTATTGAAAGCAATACGTTTGTTGGGTCTAATAAACCCCAGTCTGATTTTATTATGGAGAATTATGAACCATTCATGTCGAAGGGTTCTATATCACTCTTGGGTGATTTGGCCAATCCTATCCCTACTAAAATTTTAAGGGATACAGGGGCTTCTCAGAGTCTTTTATTATCAGGTATTTTGTCTTTTTCTGAGAAGTCCTGTTCTAATGAGTGTTCTTATTCAGGGAGTAGAGTGCGGCTTTGTTAATGTTCCTCTCCATTCTGTAAATTTGTCATCAGACTTAGTTTCAGGACCTGTGACAGTCGTTATAGTGTCTACTTATCCCGTTGAGGGCATGCATTTGTTGCTAGGCAACGACCTAGCTGGAGAAAAGCTTGTGGTTAATCCACTTGTAACTGACAAGCCTTCTTTGGATCCGAAAGTTGATCCTATTGAAAAAGAATACCCTGATTTATACCCAGCTTATGCAGTTACCAGAGCTATGTCAGAGAAAGCTCTTGAGAATGATTTTGATAAGGAAAATATTCCTTTAGCTGACACATGTATTGGTCAGGCTTTTGATCAGGTCACTTTCACTTCTAATTTGGATCAATCAAAAGGTATTGATCATAGTGATCCTCTTTTAAATACTCATTCTCTTTAATCTAATCAGGGTGATAAACGACAATCACTTGTCGTCGAACAGGAAAAAGATCCTGAGATCTCCTGTTTGTTTCTGAGGGCCATTAGTGAAACTGAAGCCACTGAAGTACCTGTCTGTTATTTCATTAAAAATGGAATTCTTATGAGAAAAAGGAGCCCTCCCGAGGTTCCTGCTAATGACGAGTGGTCAGTGAACTATCAGATTGGAGTTCCAAAATCTTACAGACAGGAAATACTTAGTTTGGCCCATGAAACTCCTCTGGCTGGTCATTTAGGGATAAATAAAACTTATCACAAGATCTTGACTCACTTTTACTGGCCAAAAATCAAAAGTAATGTTTGTAAATTTTGTAGATCTTGTCATACTTGTCAAATGGTAGGAAAACCCAATCAGAAGATACTTAAGGCTCATTAGCAACCTATTCCTGCATTTGACGAACCATTTAGCAGAATTATGGTAGATTGTGTTGGTTCCTTACCTAAGACCAAGTCAGGCAACCAATATTTGTTGACCATTATGTGTGCGTCAACAAGATTCCCTGAGGCAATTCCTTTGAGGAATATTAAAACCAAAACTATAGTTAAAGCTTTGACAAAGCTTTTTTTACTCAATTAGGCCTTAACAAATCTGTCCAATCGGATCAAGGGTCAAATTTTATGTCTGGAATTTTACAGCAAGCTATGCACGAATTAGGCATTGAACAGTTTAAATCGTCTGCCTACCAACCCTAAGAGCCAAGGGGCTTTAGAAAGATTTCATCAAACTTTGAAGAATATGATTCGATCATATTGCTTTGATACGAGTAAAGATTGGGATGAAGGCATTCATTTACTTTTGTTTGCTGTTAGGGGGTCCGTTCAAGAATCTTTAGGATTCAGTCCCTTTGAACTAGTTTTCGGACATACTGTGCGTGGTCTTTTGAAGTTATTGAAAGAGAAACATCTTTCTAATGAAGATTACTGAGCTCAACCTATTTGATTATGTTTCTGATGTTAAGTACAAGTTGTCAAAGGATTGTGAAGTCGCAAGAGCAAATGTGCATTCTACTCAATCCAGAATGAAATCAAGATATGATAAAAACTCGAGGGATAGGAGTTTTCAACCTGGTGATAGAGTTCTAGCTCTCTTGCCCATTCCGCAAAATTCCCTTCAGGCCAAGTATTAAGGTCCGTACACAGTTGGAAAGAAAGTAAATCATTTATGTTACATCATAAATACTCCTGGTAGGCGAAAACAACAACAACCTTGCCACATTAACATATTAAAGGAGTATATTGAAAGAGATAGCCAAGTAAATCATGCAATTAATTTAGTTGTACCTGTCCCACAAACTGAGGATTTAAGTGAAGAAATTCAATTGGACTCTGTTGATCTTGGAGCAACAAATCTTCGGAATTAGGAAATTCTGAAAAATCTGGACCAGAAACTTTTACATTTCCAACAACAAGAAAGGAATGAACTTAAGCAGCTATTATTCGAATATGAGCACTTATTTCCAGATATTCCTACAAGGATAAACAAAATTTTTCATGGCGTTGAAATTGTAGATTCAAAACCTGTGAAACAACACTCATACAGGATGAACCCTCTCAAACTGGAATACTTGAGAAAGGAAATTCAGTATTTGCTGGAGAATGATTTCATAGAGCTCAGTAAAAGTCATTGGAATTCACCATGTATACTTGTTCGGAAATCAGATAAAACTCTCCGTATGTGCACTGATTATAGGAAGGTGAACAGCGTGACAAAAACAGATTCATTTCCATTACAAAGAATCGATGACTGTATTGATAAAATTGGAAATGCCAAGTATGTCACCAAATTTGACCTTCTGAAAGGATTTTGGGCAAATTCCACTAACGGAAAGAGCAATGGAAATTTCGGCATTTGTGACTCCAGATGGACTCTATCAATATAAAGTAATGCCATTCGGGATGAAGGGTTCCCCAAGTACCTTTCAACGCTTGATGAATATGATTACCTCTGGTCTAAATAATTGTGATGCTTACATGGATGATGTCATCATGTACAACGACACCTGAAAGAACATCTAGCCACGATTCGGAAATTCTTTAACAGACTCACTGATGCTAATTTGACAATCAAGTTATCTAAAAGTGAGTTTTGCCGTGCTTGTGTGACATTTCTACGACATACTGTGAGACAAAGTCAAGTTAAACCTTTAGATGCTAAGGCCAAGGCTATCTCTGATTTCCCTGTGCCTGTCAGTAAAAAACAACTGATGAGATTTTTGGGTATGGCTGGATACTATCGAAAGTTTTGTTCCAATTTTTCTAATATTGCTGAACCCCTGACAAACTTGTTAAGTAAGAAAAACAAATTTCTTTGGACTGAAAAATGTCAGGAGGCTTTTAATAGATTAAAAGCCATACTCAAAAGTGCGCCGGTTCCTACAGCTCCAAATTTCAATCAATCTTTTAAATTATCTGTGGATGCAAGTGATGTTTGGGTTGAAGCAGTATTGATTCAAGAAGATAGAAATGGTGTTGATCACCCAGTGTGCTATTTCTCTAAGAAATTAAATAAGCACCAAAGAAATTACTCAACAATCGAGACGGAAGGTATGGCATTAATATTGGCATTACAGCATTTTGAAGTTCACATAAGTTCAGCTCCTTCTCCGATTGTTGTGTATATTGATCCCAACCCCCTTACTTTCATCGACAAGATGAAAAATAAAAATCAGATTATTAATGTGGAGTTTGTTTTTGCAAGAATATAATCTTAACATCAGGCACATCAAAGGAAAAGACAATTTGATTGCAGATTCACTTTCCCGTGTATAGAAATATTATTTCATATACACTTTGTATAATTCATAAGAATTTTCTTATGTAATTTTGTTTTACCTCATGTATAATTTACATATGGTAAAAAGAAAGCTTTATTATATAAATCTTTCTTTTTCTTTATGGGCGAGGTGTTACGAATATGTAATTAAATTACTTGTGTGCTAGTTTTAAATTCTTTTTTATTTAATTTTGTTACATTTTATTGTAAGGATAATTTTCATTGGATTTAAGTCTCTTTTCGGAAAATTGGCTTGACCCGATTAGATTATAAGATTTCTTCAGCACTATTTTAGTTCATAGATTTTGTAAACATCGAGTGAATAGGATTGGTTATTGCCAAGGTCATCTCGGCCCGCATGTTTGCTGAACTGTAAACAGTCTTTCTTTTTATATATTTTCAGTGTGAGAATTTGGTTCTTAGATAGGGCTATTCTTGCATACGTGATAAATGACATTTTTTTTAAATACGCTGTTCAAGTGTTAAGAGACCACGTGACCCATCACGCGAGAATGAAATGACGTTTTAGTTGGGTTAAATACTCATTCCGAGAGCTTTCCAGCCAGTCGTATTCTTAACACCTTGAAGGTACAATGTGTTTTATATTGTTGATGCCGGCTTGTTCTGAAGTTTTTCTATTTTATTTTTGGAATTGAATAATTTATTCTCTGGAAAACTAAACAAGAGAACTTTTTTATCAAAAGTTCTGGGACAAAGAAATTCAGTGGAAATTTATTCTGGAGTTGAATGGAAACATTATAAACTGTGATTCAATCGAGGATCTGTTACCATCAGTACAGACATCTGACGTCATCGCCTCCATATTGGAATTTCATCGAGATTCGAACCCGGATTCTATTAGAACTGTTTATTGATAGGACTTGTATTTTTCAATCTTAGGACTTAATTTTGGATTATATTCACAAACCGTAAGTCCTATTTCCAAATTTTACATTGTTTTGTAGGGAAATAAATTATTTCGTTAAAATATACAAAGCTTGTTGGCTTCACTCTTTTCCCTTGTTATTTTTGTACGAGACTACACGTAAGAGGAGAAAACTGGGGCCTGGTCCTTGGGATATTTAAATTTTGGCTAAAATATTTCAGAAAATTGTTTTTTGAAATTTAAATTACCCTAGTTTATAAATCCCAAGTACTATTTTACATTTTGTTTGAAATCTTTAGTGAAAACAACAGGCTTTTTTTCACAATGTCATTAAAAGTGGAGACTTTTCTTTCTAGTCCTACTCAGGATCAGTTGGATAGTTTGAAAAAAGATGAGTTGCTTGAACTTGCCAGAAAATACGATGTTTCTGAGGCAAAAGCTTCCTTAACGAAACAAGAAATTAAGAACGTTTTGATTCAATATTTGGTAGAGAAGAATGTTCTTGATAAAAGTGTTTTGGCTTCGGTCAGTAAGTCGGTATCAGACTCTGACATAAAAGTAATGGAATTAAAAATGAAATACAAGATGGAATTGGAGTTAAGGAAGCTCGAATTTCAGAAAGAAAAAGAACAAATGTTATTGGAAAAAGAGGAGAGAGAGAGAGAGAAACAACTACAGTTGCAATTAGAAGAGAAGCAATTGCAATTGCAATTTGAGAAAAAGGAGAAAGAGAGACAGGAAAGAGAGAAAGATAAACAAATGAAATTACAATTTGAGAAAGAAGAGGGAGAGTGAGAGGAAAGAGAGAAAGATAAACAAATGAAATTACAATTTGAGAAAGAGGAGAGAGAGAGAGAGACAGATGCAATTACAAAGAGAGAAGGATGAAAATGAATTTCAAATTAGAATAAAAGAATTTGAACTGGCAAGTGAAAAGCATGGTCTCACTTCACATACAAATTTAAGTTTTGATATTACAAGCAATATCAGGTTAGTGTCCCCTTTTAGAGAAAAAGAAGTAGACAAATATTTTATTTATTTGGAAAAAGTTGCTGAAAATTTGAAATGGCCAAGGGAGCATTGGACTCAATTATTGCAATGTGTACTTTTTGGCAAGGCCCGAGATATCTATGAATCCCTGTCAGAACAACAAAGTTCTGACTATGATTTGGTTAAGGAATGCATCTTAAAGGGTTATGCGTTAGTCCCTGAGGCTTATCGGCAATAATTCAGAAACTATAAAAAAGAAGCTGGACAAACTTATATTGAATTTGCAAGTGAAAAATAGCAGTTATTTAAGAGATGATGCTTAGCCAAGAAAGTTGAACATGATTATGAAAGTCTTGAACAACTTGTGTTACTTGAAGAGTTGAAAAACTGTGTACCTAATGACATCCAGAATCATATTGAAGAGCATAAGATTGAAACCTTGGAAAATGCTGCTCTTGCTGCTGATGAGTATTCCTTAACTCAAAGTTCCTGTTGTAAGCAAATCTTTCACTCAGCAGTCTACTGGTAGAAAGGTATTTCAGCCTAATACGACTCCTTCTAAAACTCAATCTGGCGCAACTTCTAAAACTCAAGCTTCTGCTAAACTTGACTCAAAATCCTTGTATATTCCTACGTGTACCTATTGCAAGAAAAAAGGACACGTCATTTCTGATTGCTTCAAATTGAAATATAGGCATCAGAATCAAGATAGACCTGTCCCAAATGCTCATATTTCTAAGAGGTCAAGGTCACGGTCATGTATTGAAAGCAATACGTTTGTTGGGTCTAATAAACCCCAGTCTGATTTTATTATGGAGAATTATGAACCATTCATGTCGAAGGGTTCTATATCACTCTTGGGTGATTTGGCCAATCCTATCCCTACTAAAATTTTAAGGGATACAGGGGCTTCTCAGAGTCTTTTATTATCAGGTATTTTGTCTTTTTCTGAGAAGTCCTGTTCTAATGAGTGTTCTTATTCAGGGAGTAGAGTGCGGCTTTGTTAATGTTCCTCTCCATTCTGTAAATTTGTCATCAGACTTAGTTTCAGGACCTGTGACAGTCGGTATAGTGTCTACTTATCCCGTTGAGGGCATGCATTTGTTGCTAGGCAACGACCTAGCTGGAGACAAGCTTGTGGTTAATCCACTTGTAACTGACAAGCCTTCTTTGGATCAGAAAGTTGATCCTATTGAAAAAGAATACCCTGATTTATACCCAGCTTATGCAGTTACCAGAGCTATGTCAGAGAAAGCTCTTGAGAATGATTTTGATAAGGAAAATATTCCTTTAGCTGACACATGTATTGGTCAGGCTTTTGATCAGGTCACTTTCACTTCTAATTTGGATCAATCAAAAGGTATTGATCATAGTGATCCTCTTTTAAATACTCATTCTCTTTAATCTAATCAGGGTGATAAACGACAATCACTTGTCGTCGAACAGGAAAAAGATCCTGAGATCTCCTGTTTGTTTCTGAGGGCCATTAGTGAAACTGAAGCCACTGAAGTACCTGTCTGTTATTTCATTAAAAATGGAATTCTTATGAGAAAAAGGAGCCCTCCCGAGGTTCCTGCTAATGACGAGTGGTCAGTGAACTATCAGATTGGAGTTCCAAAATCTTACAGACAGGAAATACTTAGTTTGGCCCATGAAACTCCTCTGGCTGGTCATTTAGGGATAAATAAAACTTATCACAAGATCTTGACTCACTTTTACTGGCCAAAAATCAAAAGTAATGTTTGTAAATTTTGTAGATCTTGTCATACTTGTCAAATGGTAGGAAAACCCAATCAGAAGATACTTAAGGCTCATTAGCAACCTATTCCTGCATTTGACGAACCATTTAGCAGAATTATGGTAGATTGTGTTGGTTCCTTACCTAAGACCAAGTCAGGCAACCAATATTTGTTGACCATTATGTGTGCGTCAACAAGATTCCCTGAGGCAATTCCTTTGAGGAATATTAAAACCAAAACTATAGTTAAAGCTTTGACAAAGCTTTTTTTTACTCAATTAGGCCTTAACAAATCTGTCCAATCGGATCAAGGGTCAAATTTTATGTCTGGAATTTTACAGCAAGCTATGCACGAATTAGGCATTGAACAGTTTAAATCGTCTGCCTACCAACCCTAAGAGCCAAGGAGCTTTAGAAAGATTTCATCAAACTTTGAAGAATATGATTCGATCATATTGCTTTGATACGAGTAAAGATTGGGATGAAGGCATTCATTTACTTTTGTTTGCTGTTAGGGGGTCCGTTCAAGAATCTTTAGGATTCAGTCCCTTTGAACTAGTTTTCGGACATACTGTGCGTGGTCTTTTGAAGTTATTGAAAGAGAAACATCTTTCTAATGAAGATACTGAGCTCAACCTATTTGATTATGTTTCTGATTTTAAGTACAAGTTGTCAAAGGATTGTGAAGTCGCAAGAGCAAATGTGCATTCTACTCAATCCAGAATGAAATCAAGATATGATAAAAACTCGAGGGATAGGAGTTTTCAACCTGGTGATAGAGTTCTAGCTCTCTTGCCCATTCCGCAAAATTCCCTTCAGGCCAAGTATTAAGGTCCGTACACAGTTGGAAAGAAAGTAAATCATTTATGTTACATCATAAATACTCCTGGTAGGCGAAAACAACAACAACCTTGCCACATTAACATATTAAAGGAGTATATTGAAAGAGATAGCCAAGTAAATCATGCAATTAATTTAGTTGTACCTGTCCCACAAACTGAGGATTTAAGTGAAGAAATTCAATTGGACTCTGTTGATCTTGGAGCAACAAATCTTCGGAATTAGGAAATTCTGAAAAATCTGGACCAGAAACTTTTACATTTCCAACAACAAGAAAGGAATGAACTTAAGCAGCTATTATTCGAATATGAGCACTTATTTCCAGATATTCCTACAAGGACAAACAAAATTTTTCATGGCGTTGAAATTGTAGATTCAAAACCTGTGAAACAACACTCATACAGGATGAACCCTCTCAAACTGGAATACTTGAGAAAGGAAATTCAGTATTTGCTGGAGAATGATTTCATAGAGCTCAGTAAAAGTCATTGGAATTCACCATGTATACTTGTTCCGAAATCAGATAAAACTCTCCGTATGTGCACTGATTATAGGAAGGTGAACAGCGTGACAAAAACAGATTCATTTCCATTACAAAGAATCGATGACTGTATTGATAAAATTGGAAATGCCAAGTATGTCACCAAATTTGACCTTCTGAAAGGATTTTGGGCAAATTCCACTAACGGAAAGAGCAATGGAAATTTCGGCATTTGTGACTCCAGATGGACTCTATCAATATAAAGTAATGCCATTCGGGATGAAGGGTTCCCCAAGTACCTTTCAACGCTTGATGAATATGATTACCTCTGGTCTAAATAATTGTGATGCTTACATGGATGATGTCATCATGTACAACGACACCTGAAAGAACATCTAGCCACGATTCGGAAATTCTTTAACAGACTCACTGATGCTAATTTGACAATCAAGTTATCTAAAAGTGAGTTTTGCCGTGCTTGTGTGACATTTCTACGACATACTGTGAGACAAAGTCAAGTTAAACCTTTAGATGCTAAGGCCAAGGCTATCTCTGATTTCCCTGTGCCTGTCAGTAAAAAACAACTGATGAGATTTTTGGGTATGGCTGGATACTATCGAAAGTTTTGTTCCAATTTTTCTAATATTGCTGAACCCCTGACAAACTTGTTAAGTAAGAAAAACAAATTTCTTTGGACTGAAAAATGTCAGGAGGCTTTTGATAGATTAAAAGCCATACTCAAAAGTGCGCCGGTTCCTACAGCTCCAAATTTCAATCAATCTTTTAAATTATCTGTGGATGCAAGTGATGTTTGGGTTGAAGCAGTATTGATTCAAGAAGATAGAAATGGTGTTGATCACCCAGTGTGCTATTTCTCTAAGAAATTAAATAAGCACCAAAGAAATTACTCAACAATCGAGACGGAAGGTGTGGCATTAATATTGGCATTACAGCATTTTGAAGTTCACATAAGTTCAGCTCCTTCTCCGATTGTTGTGTATATTGATCCCAACCCCCTTACTTTCATCGACAAGATGAAAAATAAAAATCAGATTATTAATGTGGAGTTTGTTTTTGCAAGAATATAATCTTAACATCAGGCACATCAAAGAAAAGACAATTTGATTGCAGATTCACTTTCCCGTGTATAGAAATATTATTTCATATACACTTTGTATAATTCATAAGAATTTTCTTATGTAATTTTGTTTTACCTCATGTATAATTTACATATGGTAAAAAGAAAGCTTTATTATATAAATCTTTCTTTTTCTTTATGGGCGAGGTGTTACGAATATGTAATTAAATTACTTGTGTGCTAGTTTTAAATTCTTTTTTATTTAATTTTGTTACATTTTATTGTAAGGATAATTTTCATTGGATTTAAGTCTCTTTTCGGAAAATTGGCTTGACCCGATTAGATTATAAGATTTCTTCAGCACTATTTTAGTTCATAGATTTTGTAAACATCGAGTGAATAGGATTGGTTATTGCCAAGGTCATCTCGGCCCGCATGTTTGCTGAACTGTAAACAGTCTTTCTTTTTATATATTTTCAGTGTGAGAATTTGGTTCTTAGATAGGGCTATTCTTGCATACGTGATAAATGACATTTTTTTTAAAATACGCTGTTCAAGTGTTAAGAGACCACGTGACCCATCACGCGAGAATGAAATGACGTTTTAGTTGGGTTAAATACTCATTCCGAGAGCTTTCCAGCCAGTCGTATTCTTAACACCTTGAAGGTACAATGTGTTTTATATTGTTGATGCCGGCTTGTTCTGAAGTTTTTCTATTTTATTTTTGGAATTGAATAATTTATTCTCTGGAAAACTAAACAAGTGTACTTTTTTATCAAAAGTTCTGGGACAAAGAAATTCAGTGGAAATTTATTCTGGAGTTGAATGGAAACATTATAAACTGTGATTCAATCGAGGATCTGTTACCATCAGTACAGACATCTGACGTCATCGCCTCCATATTGGAATTTCATCGAGATTCGAACCCGGATTCTATTAGAACTGTTTATTGATAGGACTTGTATTTTTCAATCTTAGGACTTAATTTTGGATTATATTCACAAACCGTAAGTCCTATTTCCAAATTTTACATTGTTTTCTAGGGAAATAAATTATTTCGTTAAAATATACAAAGCTTGTTGGCTTCACTCTTTTCCCTTGTTATTTTTGTACGAGACTACACGTAAGAGGAGAAAACTGGGGCCTGGTCCTTGGGATATTTAAATTTTGGCTAAAATATTTCAGAAAATTGTTTTTTGAAATTTAAATTACCCTAGTTTATAAATCCCAAGTACTATTTTACATTTTGTTTGAAATCTTTAGTGAAAACAACAGGCTTTTTTTCACAATGTCATTAAAAGTGGAGACTTTTCTTTCTAGTCCTACTCAGGATCAGTTGGATAGTTTGAAAAAAGATGAGTTGCTTGAACTTGCCAGAAAATACGATGTTTCTGAGGCAAAAGCTTCCTTAACGAAACAAGAAATTAAGAACGTTTTGATTCAATATTTGGTAGAGAAGAATGTTCTTGATAAAAGTGTTTTGGCTTCGGTCAGTAAGTCGGTATCAGACTCTGACATAAAAGTAATGGAATTAAAAACGAAATACAAGATGGAATTGGAGTTAAGGAAGCTCGAACTTCAGAAAGAAAAAGAACAAATGTTATTGGAAAAAGAGGAGAGAGAGAGAGAGAAACAACTACAGTTGCAATTAGAAGTGAAGCAATTGCAATTGCAATTTGAGAAAAAGGAGAAAGAGAGACAGGAAAGAGAGAAAGATAAACAAATGAAATTACAATTTGAGAAAGAGGAGAGAGAGAGAGACAGATGCAATTACAAAGAGAGAAGGATGAAAATGAATTTCAAATTAGAATGAAAGAATTTGAACTGGCAAGTGAAAAGCATGGTCTCACTTCACATACAAATTTAAGTTTTGATATTACAAGCAATATCAGGTTAGTGTCCCCTTTTAGAGAAAAAGAAGTAGACAAATATTTTATTTATTTGGAAAAAGTTGCTGAAAATTTGAAATGGCCAAGGGAGCATTGGACTCAATTATTGCAATGTGTACTTTTTGGCAAGGCCCGAGATATCTATGAATCCCTGTCAGAACAACAAAGTTCTGACTATGATTTGGTTAAGGAATGCATCTTAAAGGGTTATGCGTTAGTCCCTGAGGCTTATCGGCAATAATTCAGAAACTATAAAAAAGAAGCTGGACAAACTTATATTGAATTTGCAAGTGAAAAATAGCAGTTATTTAAGAGATGATGCTTAGCCAAGAAAGTTGAACATGATTATGAAAGTCTTGAACAACTTGTGTTACTTGAAGAGTTGAAAAACTGTGTACCTAATGACATCCAGAATCATATTGAAGAGCATAAGATTGAAACCTTGGAAAATGCTGCTCTTGCTGCTGATGAGTATTCCTTAACTCAAAGTTCCTGTTGTAAGCAAATCTTTCACTCAGCAGTCTACTGGTAGAAAGGTATTTCAGCCTAATACGACTCCTTCTAAAACTCAATCTGGCGCAACTTCTAAAACTCAAGCTTCTGCTAAACTTGACTCAAAATCCTTGTATATTCCTACGTGTACCTATTGCAAGAAAAAAGGACACGTCATTTCTGATTGCTTCAAATTGAAATATAGGCATCAGAATCAAGATAGACCTGTCCCAAATGCTCATATTTCTAAGAGGTCAAGGTCACGGTCATGTATTGAAAGCAATACGTTTGTTGGGTCTAATAAACCCCAGTCTGATTTTATTATGGAGAATTATGAACCATTCATGTCGAAGGGTTCTATATCACTCTTGGGTGATTTGGCCAATCCTATCCCTACTAAAATTTTAAGGGATACAGGGGCTTCTCAGAGTCTTTTATTATCAGGTATTTTGTCTTTTTCTGAGTTTTCCTGTTCTAATGAGTGTTCTTATTCAGGGAGTAGAGTGCGGCTTTGTTAATGTTCCTCTCCATTCTGTAAATTTGTCATCAGACTTAGTTTCAGGACCTGTGACAGTCGTTATAGTGTCTACTTATCCCGTTGAGGGCATGCATTTGTTGCTAGGCAACGACCTAGCTGGAGAAAAGCTTGTGGTTAATCCACTTGTAACTGACAAGCCTTCTTTGGATCCGAAAGTTGATCCTATTGAAAAGAATACCCTGATTTATACCCAGCTTATGCAGTTACCAGAGCTATGTCAGAGAAAGCTCTTGAGAATGATTTTGATAAGGAAAATATTCCTTTAGCTGACACATGTATTGGTCAGGCTTTTGATCAGGTCACTTTCACTTCTAATTTGGATCAATCAAAAGGTATTGATCATAGTGATCCTCTTTTAAATACTCATTCTCTTTAATCTAATCAGGGTGATAAACGACAATCACTTGTCGTCGAACAGGAAAAAGATCCTGAGATCTCCTGTTTGTTTCTGAGGGCCATTAGTGAAACTGAAGCCACTGAAGTACCTGTCTGTTATTTCATTAAAAATGGAATTCTTATGAGAAAAAGGAGCCCTCCCGAGGTTCCTGCTAATGACGAGTGGTCAGTGAACTATCAGATTGGAGTTCCAAAATCTTACAGACAGGAAATACTTAGTTTGGCCCATGAAACTCCTCTGGCTGGTCATTTAGGGATAAATAAAACTTATCACAAGATCTTGACTCACTTTTACTGGCCAAAAATCAAAAGTAATGTTTGTAAATTTTGTAGATCTTGTCATACTTGTCAAATGGTAGGAAAACCCAATCAGAAGATACTTAAGGCTCATTAGCAACCTATTCCTGCATTTGACGAACCATTTAGCAGAATTATGGTAGATTGTGTTGGTTCCTTACCTAAGACCAAGTCAGGCAACCAATATTTGTTGACCATTATGTGTGCGTCAACAAGATTCCCTGAGGCAATTCCTTTGAGGAATATTAAAACCAAAACTATAGTTAAAGCTTTGACAAAGCTTTTTTTACTCAATTAGGCCTTAACAAATCTGTCCAATCGGATCAAGGGTCAAATTTTATGTCTGGAATTTTACAGCAAGCTATGCACGAATTAGGCATTGAACAGTTTAAATCGTCTGCCTACCAACCCTAAGAGCCAAGGGGCTTTAGAAAGATTTCATCAAACTTTGAAGAATATGATTCGATCATATTGCTTTGATACGAGTAAAGATTGGGATGAAGGCATTCATTTACTTTTGTTTGCTGTTAGGGGGTCCGTTCAAGAATCTTTAGGATTCAGTCCCTTTGAACTAGTTTTCGGACATACTGTGCGTGGTCTTTTGAAGTTATTGAAAGAGAAACATCTTTCTAATGAAGATTACTGAGCTCAACCTATTTGATTATGTTTCTGATGTTAAGTACAAGTTGTCAAAGGATTGTGAAGTCGCAAGAGCAAATGTGCATTCTACTCAATCCAGAATGAAATCAAGATATGATAAAAACTCGAGGGATAGGAGTTTTCAACCTGGTGATAGAGTTCTAGCTCTTTTCAGGCCAAGTATTAAGGTCCGTACACGGTTGGAAAGAAAGTAAATCATTTATGTTACATTATAAATACTCCTGGTAGGCGAAAACAACAACAACCTTGCCACATTAACATATTAAAGGAGTATATTGAAAGAGATAGCCAAGTAAATCATGCAATTAATTTAGTTGTACCTGTCCCACAAACTGAGGATTGAAGTGAAGAAATTCAATTGGACTCTGTTGATCTTGGAGCAACAAATCTTCGGAATTAGGAAATTCTGAAAAATCTGGACCAGAAACTTTTACATTTCCAACAACAAGAAAGGAATGAACTTAAGCAGCTATTATTCGAATATGAGCACTTATTTCCAGATATTCCTACAAGGATAAACAAAATTTTTCATGGCGTTGAAATTGTAGATTCAAAACCTGTGAAACAACACTCATACAGGATGAACCCTCTCAAACTGGAATACTTGAGAAAGGAAATTCAGTATTTGCTGGAGAATGATTTCATAGAGCTCAGTAAAAGTCATTGGAATTCACCATGTATACTTGTTCGGAAATCAGATAAAACTCTCCGTATGTGCACTGATTATAGGAAGGTGAACAGCGTGACAAAAACAGATTCATTTCCATTACAAAGAATCGATGACTGTATTGATAAAATTGGAAATGCCAAGTATGTCACCAAATTTGACCTTCTGAAAGGATTTTGGGCAAATTCCACTAACGGAAAGAGCAATGGAAATTTCGGCATTTGTGACTCCAGATGGACTCTATCAATATAAAGTAATGCCATTCGGGATGAAGGGTTCCCCAAGTACCTTTCAACGCTTGATGAATATGATTACCTCTGGTCTAAATAATTGTGATGCTTACATGGATGATGTCATCATGTACAACGACACCTGAAAGAACATCTAGCCACGATTCGGAAATTCTTTAACAGACTCACTGATGCTAATTTGACAATCAAGTTATCTAAAAGTGAGTTTTGCCGTGCTTGTGTGACATTTCTACGACATACTGTGAGACAAAGTCAAGTTAAACCTTTAGATGCTAAGGCCAAGGCTATCTCTGATTTCCCTGTGCCTGTCAGTAAAAAACAACTGATGAGATTTTTGGGTATGGCTGGATACTATCGAAAGTTTTGTTCCAATTTTTCTAATATTGCTGAACCCCTGACAAACTTGTTAAGTAAGAAAAACAAATTTCTTTGGACTGAAAAATGTCAGGAGGCTTTTAATAGATTAAAAGCCATACTCAAAAGTGCGCCGGTTCCTACAGCTCCAAATTTCAATCAATCTTTTAAATTATCTGTGGATGCAAGTGATGTTTGGGTTGAAGCAGTATTGATTCAAGAAGATAGAAATGGTGTTGATCACCCAGTGTGCTATTTCTCTAAGAAATTAAATAAGCACCAAAGAAATTACTCAACAATCGAGACGGAAGGTATGGCATTAATATTGGCATTATAGCATTTTGAAGTTCACATAAGTTCAGCTCCTTCTCCGATTGTTGTGTATATTGATCCCAACCCCCTTACTTTCATCGACAAGATGAAAAATAAAAATCAGATTATTAATGTGGAGTTGTTTTTGCAAGAATATAATCTTAACATCAGGCACATCAAAGGAAAAGACAATTTGATTGCAGATTCACTTTCCCGTGTATAGAAATATTATTTCATATACACTTTGTATAATTCATAAGAATTTTCTTATGTAATTTTGTTTTACCTCATGTATAATTTACATATGGTAAAAAGAAAGCTTTATTATATAAATCTTTCTTTTTCTTTATGGGCGAGGTGTTACGAATATGTAATTAAATTACTTGTGTGCTAGTTTTAAATTCTTTTTTATTTAATTTTGTTACATTTTATTGTAAGGATAATTTTCATTGGATTTAAGTCTCTTTTCGGAAAATTGGCTTGACCCGATTAGATTATAAGATTTCTTCAGCACTATTTTAGTTCATAGATTTTGTAAACATCGAGTGAATAGGATTGGTTATTGCCAAGGTCATCTCGGCCCGCATGTTTGCTGAACTGTAAACAGTCTTTCTTTTTATATATTTTCAGTGTGAGAATTTGGTTCTTAGATAGGGCTATTCTTGCATACGTGATAAATGACATTTTTTTTTAAATACGCTGTTCAAGTGTTAAGAGACCACGTGACCCATCACGCGAGAATGAAATGACGTTTTAGTTGGGTTAAATACTCATTCCGAGAGCTTTCCAGCCAGTCGTATTCTTAACACCTTGAAGGTACAATGTGTTTTATATTGTTGATGCCGGCTTGTTCTGAAGGTTTTTCTATTTTATTTTTGGAATTGAATAATTTATTCTCTGGAAAACTAAACAAGTGTACTTTTTTATCAAAAGTTCTGGGACAAAGAAATTCAGTGGAAATTTGTTCTGGAGTTGAATGGAAACATTATAAACTGTGATTCAATCGAGGATCTGTTACCATCAGTACAGACATCTGACGTCATCGCCTCCATATTGGAATTTCATCGAGATTCGAACCCGGATTCTATTAGAACTGTTTATTGATAGGACTTGTATTTTTCAATCTTAGGACTTAATTTTGGATTATATTCACAAACCGTAAGTCCTATTTCCAAATTTTACATTGTTTTCTAGGGAAATAAATTATTTCGTTAAAATATACAAAGCTTGTTGGCTTCACTCTTTTCCCTTGTTATTTTTGTACGAGACTACACGTAAGAGGAGAAAACTGGGGCCTGGTCCTTGGGATATTTAAATTTTGGCTAAAATATTTCAGAAAATTGTTTTTTGAAATTTAAATTACCCTAGTTTATAAATCCCAAGTACTATTTTACATTTTGTTTGAAATCTTTAGTGAAAACAACAGGCTTTTTTTCACAATGTCATTAAAAGTGGAGACTTTTCTTTCTAGTCCTACTCAGGATCAGTTGGATAGTTTGAAAAAAAGATGAGTTGCTTGAACTTGCCAGAAAATACGATGTTTCTGAGGCAAAAGCTTCCTTAACGAAACAAGAAATTAAGAACGTTTTGATTCAATATTTGGTAGAGAAGAATGTTCTTGATAAAAGTGTTTTGGCTTCGGTCAGTAAGTCGGTATCAGACTCTGACATAAAAGTAATGGAATTAAAAACGAAATACAAGATGGAATTGGAGTTAAGGAAGCTCGAACTTCAGAAAGAAAAAGAACAAATGTTATTGGAAAAAGAGGAGAGAGAGAGAGAGAAACAACTACAGTTGCAATTAGAAGTGAAGCAATTGCAATTGCAATTTGAGAAAAAGGAGAAAGAGAGACAGGAAAGAGAGAAAGATAAACAAATGAAATTACAATTTGAGAAAGAGGAGAGAGAGAGAGACAGATGCAATTACAAAGAGAGAAGGATGAAAATGAATTTCAAATTAGAATGAAAGAATTTGAACTGGCAAGTGAAAAGCATGGTCTCACTTCACATACAAATTTAAGTTTTGATATTACAAGCAATATCAGGTTAGTGTCCCCTTTTAGAGAAAAAGAAGTAGACAAATATTTTATTTATTTGGAAAAAGTTGCTGAAAATTTGAAATGGCCAAGGGAGCATTGGACTCAATTATTGCAATGTGTACTTTTTGGCAAGGCCCGAGATATCTATGAATCCCTGTCAGAACAACAAAGTTCTGACTATGATTTGGTTAAGGAATGCATCTTAAAGGGTTATGCGTTAGTCCCTGAGGCTTATCGGCAATAATTCAGAAACTATAAAAAAGAAGCTGGACAAACTTATATTGAATTTGCAAGTGAAAAATAGCAGTTATTTAAGAGATGATGCTTAGCCAAGAAAGTTGAACATGATTATGAAAGTCTTGAACAACTTGTGTTACTTGAAGAGTTGAAAAACTGTGTACCTAATGACATCCAGAATCATATTGAAGAGCATAAGATTGAAACCTTGGAAAATGCTGCTCTTGCTGCTGATGAGTATTCCTTAACTCAAAGTTCCTGTTGTAAGCAAATCTTTCACTCAGCAGTCTACTGGTAGAAAGGTATTTCAGCCTAATACGACTCCTTCTAAAACTCAATCTGGCGCAACTTCTAAAACTCAAGCTTCTGCTAAACTTGACTCAAAATCCTTGTATATTCCTACGTGTACCTATTGCAAGAAAAAAGGACACGTCATTTCTGATTGCTTCAAATTGAAATATAGGCATCAGAATCAAGATAGACCTGTCCCAAATGCTCATATTTCTAAGAGGTCAAGGTCACGGTCATGTATTGAAAGCAATACGTTTGTTGGGTCTAATAAACCCCAGTCTGATTTTATTATGGAGAATTATGAACCATTCATGTCGAAGGGTTCTATATCACTCTTGGGTGATTTGGCCAATCCTATCCCTACTAAAATTTTAAGGGATACAGGGGCTTCTCAGAGTCTTTTATTATCAGGTATTTTGTCTTTTTCTGAGAAGTCCTGTTCTAATGAGTGTTCTTATTCAGGGAGTAGAGTGCGGCTTTGTTAATGTTCCTCTCCATTCTGTAAATTTGTCATCAGACTTAGTTTCAGGACCTGTGACAGTCGTTATAGTGTCTACTTATCCCGTTGAGGGCATGCATTTGTTGCTAGGCAACGACCTAGCTGGAGAAAAGCTTGTGGTTAATCCACTTGTAACTGACAAGCCTTCTTTGGATCCGAAAGTTGATCCTATTGAAAAAGAATACCCTGATTTATACCCAGCTTATGCAGTTACCAGAGCTATGTCAGAGAAAGCTCTTGAGAATGATTTTGATAAGGAAAATATTCCTTTAGCTGACACATGTATTGGTCAGGCTTTTGATCAGGTCACTTTCACTTCTAATTTGGATCAATCAAAAGGTATTGATCATAGTGATCCTCTTTTAAATACTCATTCTCTTTAATCTAATCAGGGTGATAAACGACAATCACTTGTCGTCGAACAGGAAAAAGATCCTGAGATCTCCTGTTTGTTTCTGAGGGCCATTAGTGAAACTGAAGCCACTGAAGTACCTGTCTGTTATTTCATTAAAAATGGAATTCTTATGAGAAAAAGGAGCCCTCCCGAGGTTCCTGCTAATGACGAGTGGTCAGTGAACTATCAGATTGGAGTTCCAAAATCTTACAGACAGGAAATATTTAGTTTGGCCCATGAAACTCCTCTGGCTGGTCATTTAGGGATAAATAAAACTTATCACGAGATCTTGACTCACTTTTACTGGCCAAAAATCAAAAGTAATGTTTGTAAATTTTGTAGATCTTGTCATACTTGTCAAATGGTAGGAAAACCCAATCAGAAGATACTTAAGGCTCATTAGCAACCTATTCCTGCATTTGACGAACCATTTAGCAGAATTATGGTAGATTGTGTTGGTTCCTTACCTAAGACCAAGTCAGGCAACCAATATTTGTTGACCATTATGTGTGCGTCAACAAGATTCCCTGAGGCAATTCCTTTGAGGAATATTAAAACCAAAACTATAGTTAAAGCTTTGACAAAGCTTTTTTTACTCAATTAGGCCTTAACAAATCTGTCCAATCGGATCAAGGGTCAAATTTTATGTCTGGAATTTTACAGCAAGCTATGCACGAATTAGGCATTGAACAGTTTAAATCGTCTGCCTACCAACCCTAAGAGCCAAGGGGCTTTAGAAAGATTTCATCAAACTTTGAAGAATATGATTCGATCATATTGCTTTGATACGAGTAAAGATTGGGATGAAGGCATTCATTTACTTTTGTTTGCTGTTAGGGGGTCCGTTCAAGAATCTTTAGGATTCAGTCCCTTTGAACTAGTTTTCGGACATACTGTGCGTGGTCTTTTGAAGTTATTGAAAGAGAAACATCTTTCTAATGAAGATACTGAGCTCAACCTATTTGATTATGTTTCTGATTTTAAGTACAAGTTGTCAAAGGATTGTGAAGTCGCAAGAGCAAATGTGCATTCTACTCAATCCAGAATGAAATCAAGATATGATAAAAACTCGAGGGATAGGAGTTTTCAACCTGGTGATAGAGTTCTAGCTCTCTTGCCCATTCCGCAAAATTCCCTTCAGGCCAAGTATTAAGGTCCGTACACGGTTGGAAAGAAAGTAAATCATTTATGTTACATCATAAATACTCCTGGTAGGCGAAAACAACAACAACCTTGCCACATTAACATATTAAAGGAGTATATTGAAAGAGATAGCCAAGTAAATCATGCAATTAATTTAGTTGTACCTGTCCCACAAACTGAGGATTGAAGTGAAGAAATTCAATTGGACTCTGTTGATCTTGGAGCAACAAATCTTCGGAATTAGGAAATTCTGAAAAATCTGGACCAGAAACTTTTACATTTCCAACAACAAGAAAGGAATGAACTTAAGCAGCTATTATTCGAATATGAGCACTTATTTCCAGATATTCCTACAAGGATAAACAAAATTTTTCATGGCGTTGAAATTGTAGATTCAAAACCTGTGAAACAACACTCATACAGGATGAACCCTCTCAAACTGGAATACTTGAGAAAGGAAATTCAGTATTTGCTGGAGAATGATTTCATAGAGCTCAGTAAAAGTCATTGGAATTCACCATGTATACTTGTTCCGAAATCAGATAAAACTCTCCGTATGTGCACTGATTATAGGAAGGTGAACAGCGTGACAAAAACAGATTCATTTCCATTACAAAGAATCGATGACTGTATTGATAAAATTGGAAATGCCAAGTATGTCACCAAATTTGACCTTCTGAAAGGATTTTGGGCAAATTCCACTAACGGAAAGAGCAATGGAAATTTCGGCATTTGTGACTCCAGATGGACTCTATCAATATAAAGTAATGCCATTCGGGATGAAGGGTTCCCCAAGTACCTTTCAACGCTTGATGAATATGATTACCTCTGGTCTAAATAATTGTGATGCTTACATGGATGATGTCATCATGTACAACGACACCTGAAAGAACATCTAGCCACGATTCGGAAATTCTTTAACAGACTCACTGATGCTAATTTGACAATCAAGTTATCTAAAAGTGAGTTTTGCCGTGCTTGTGTGACATTTCTACGACATACTGTGAGACAAAGTCAAGTTAAACCTTTAGATGCTAAGGCCAAGGCTATCTCTGATTTCCCTGTGCCTGTCAGTAAAAAACAACTGATGAGATTTTTGGGTATGGCTGGATACTATCGAAAGTTTTGTTCCAATTTTTCTAATATTGCTGAACCCCTGACAAACTTGTTAAGTAAGAAAAACAAATTTCTTTGGACTGAAAAATGTCATGAGGCTTTTGATAGATTAAAAGCCATACTCAAAAGTGCGCCGGTTCCTACAGCTCCAAATTTCAATCAATCTTTTAAATTATCTGTGGATGCAAGTGATGTTTGGGTTGAAGCAGTATTGATTCAAGAAGATAGAAATGGTGTTGATCACCCAGTGTGCTATTTCTCTAAGAAATTAAATAAGCACCAAAGAAATTACTCAACAATCGAGACGGAAGGTATGGCATTAATATTGGCATTACGGCATTTTGAAGTTCACATAAGTTCAGCTCCTTCTCCGATTGTTGTGTATATTGATCCCAACCCCCTTACTTTCATCGACAAGATGAAAAATAAAAATCAGATTATTAATGTGGAGTGTGTTTTTGCAAGAATATAATCTTAACATCAGGCACATCAAAGGAAAAGACAATTTGATTGCAGATTCACTTTCCCGTGTATAGAAATATTATTTCATATACACTTTGTATAATTCATAAGAATTTTCTTATGTAATTTTGTTTTACCTCATGTATAATTTACATATGGTAAAAAGAAAGCTTTATTATATAAATCTTTCTTTTTCTTTATGGGCGAGGTGTTACGAATATGTAATTAAATTACTTGTGTGCTAGTTTTAAATTCTTTTTTATTTAATTTTGTTACATTTTATTGTAAGGATAATTTTCATTGGATTTAAGTCTCTTTTCGGAAAATTGGCTTGACCCGATTAGATTATAAGATTTCTTCAGCACTATTTTAGTTCATAGATTTTGTAAACATCGAGTGAATAGGATTGGTTATTGCCAAGGTCATCTCGGCCCGCATGTTTGCTGAACTGTAAACAGTCTTTCTTTTTATATATTTTCAGTGTGAGAATTTGGTTCTTAGATAGGGCTATTCTTGCATACGTGATAAATGACATTTTTTTAAAATACGCTGTTCAAGTGTTAAGAGACCACGTGACCCATCACGCGAGAATGAAATGACGTTTTAGTTGGGTTAAATACTCATTCCGAGAGCTTTCCAGCCAGTCGTATTCTTAACACCTTGAAGGTACAATGTGTTTTATATTGTTGATGCCGGCTTGTTCTGAAGTTTTTCTATTTTATTTTTGGAATTGAATAATTTATTCTCTGGAAAACTAAACAAGAGAACTTTTTTATCAAAAGTTCTGGGACAAAGAAATTCAGTGGAAATTTATTCTGGAGTTGAATGGAAACATTATAAACTGTGATTCAATCGAGGATCTGTTACCATCAGTACAGACATCTGACGTCATCGCCTCCATATTGGAATTTCATCGAGATTCGAACCCGGATTCTATTAGAACTGTTTATTGATAGGACTTGTATTTTTCAATCTTAGGATTTAATTTTGGATTATATTCACAAACCGTAAGTCCTATTTCCAAATTTTACATTGTTTTGTAGGGAAATAAATTATTTCGTTAAAATATACAAAGCTTGTTGGCTTCACTCTTTTCCCTTGTTATTTTTGTACGAGACTACACGTAAGAGGAGAAAACTGGGGCCTCGTCCTTGGGATATTTAAATTTTGGCTAAAATATTTCAGAAAATTGTTTTTTGAAATTTAAATTACCCTAGTTTATAAATCCCAAGTACTATTTTACATTTTGTTTGAAATCTTTAGTGAAAACAACAGGCTTTTTTTCACAATGTCATTAAAAGTGGAGACTTTTCTTTCTAGTCCTACTCAGGATCAGTAAAAAAAAAAAAAAAAAGATGAGTTGCTTGAACTTGCCAGAAAATACGATGTTTTTGAGGCAAAAGCTTCCTTAACGAAACAAGAAATTAAGAACGTTTTGATTCAATATTTGGTAGAGAAGAATGTTCTTGATAAAAGTGTTTTGGCTTCGGTCAGTAAGTCGGTATCAGACTCTGACATAAAAGTAATGGAATTAAAAACGAAATACAAGATGGAATTGGAGTTAAGGAAGCTCGAACTTCAGAAAGAAAAAGAACAAATGTTATTGGAAAAAGAGGAGAGAGAGAGAGAGAAACAACTACA